>PVLA01004375.1:0-178819 GCA_004027455.1 Hydrochoerus hydrochaeris | reverse complement strand
TAGGATTGTCCCTGCCTGGCCCTAAGCCTGGGGCGCTTCCTGCTTGGGGCTGGGGGTTGCTGCCAAGGTTAGCAAATATATATTCCAGCTTCTAAAAAATAAAGGGGATTCAGATTCACTCACAGACTGGTGTGCAGTGTCTTCTGTCTCTCACTCGCCGACTCCCTGTCCACCTTTGGGAAACCCTAGCCCTGCCGCAGCTGGACTCCAGCAATAATCATCAGCAGAGCATCATCTCATTGCTAGATTCTACAGCCATGGAAGGCAGGATTTATATAGAAGCAGAAACAGAAGCTCAGATAAGGCCTTTTTGTCTCACTCAGTCATTTCCAGGAAATACTTCCCCTGCATGGGAGGAAAGGCTTCATCTGTACACTGTGTCTCATTTATTCACTGAGGTGAGGACCAGGTGAAGGAAGAGCCAACATACTACGGTTTACATGTGGTAGGCTTCATATGTTAGGAGTTTGGTTCTTTGTGTGGCAGTGTTATGAGATGCTGGTACCTTGAAGAGGCAGGGCTACTGGAAGGCCAGTAGGTCTCTGGAGGAGCTGCCCTGGAAGGGACTGAGGTAATTCTTATGGGGTCCTGGTCAGCTCTCACAAGAGGGTGCTCATAAAACAGCAAGACAAGCTCCTCATTGCCCTCCTGCGTCCTGTCTCACCATAAACTCCCTTCATCAGCTTCACCTGATGGTGAAGTTTCTCTGCGGTGCCTCTGGATAATATGTGTCAATCACGGGAGGCTTTCACCAGAGACTGGATCAATGCGACCACCCTCTCTTGGTTTTCAACCTCAAGACTGAATGAAATAAAATTCTTTTCTTTATAGAATAACCCAGCCTCAGCTATGTTTGATGTAATAATAGAAAGCAGGCTAAAACAGAAACCAAAAATTGAGAAGAAAAACCAGAGGCAGGTTTGAGGATTAGAAAGTGACCGGGTCTGTAATGTCACATGTCAGCTGGAACTCAGTGCCTCTGGTCTACTTCTTTGGATGCTCTGTGACTAACCCTGTCTTGGTGCCATGTCTGGAAGGCACTTGAATCTCTCAGGGAGTTTGGGACCAGAACAGATTCATTGCAGTGGGATGCAGGACTCTGTGCTGGGGTGTGTTGTGACTGCAGTCCCTCTCGGGGGTATTTGGTATACACACTCCCTTTCATGACATTTCCAAACCCTCTATTAGAAATCTGAACAACAACTGTCCATTGGATTATAAAACCATTGAAATCAATTTCCCAGACTCTGCCAGTTTCCCTATCGCTGGATTTAATTGGATCAAAGTTATGAATCTGATATTGAGTTTACCTCATTCCTTATGAAAGACATGAAAACAGCATCTGCACTTTATCTTAAAACACAGATATTTGACAGTGTATGGCTCCCATCACAATGGGAGTCTCCTCATGCACCAGAGGGGTCAAACTGTCATTTTAGAAATGAGAACTTCAGGTTAGCAGCACGGTAATAAAGTCTTGTGTCTTTGGTCTAATGGTCCTAGACTCATCTTGAATGTTTATTGACCAAGACTTTGTGTTTTAAGCACCATCAAAATATTTTTTTGTTGTCATATCACTTAAACTGCAAGGAGTATTAAGACTTGGTAAGAATGAAGACTTTCACAATAGTGAAGAAAACAAACAAAACTTTCATATTCACTCATACACTGAACATACAGTTGTGTCTTTCATCATGCTGAGACATAGCATACTTAATTACGTCTTGAGTAAGTATTAACGTACTATAGGGCACAAATACTTCTTTGCTTTCAGATAGGATGCTTGGTCCTTGATCTTGTTTACAAAATGCCATTAAGCAAATGAGCCAAACATAAATATGATAATTTTAGGTATCAATAAGTAGGAATAAATAAAAAAGGAAAAGAACTGAATGAGAAAGATAAATTTATAAAAGATACTTCAAGGGAGGTTTCTTTTGTGCTTGTTGGAATTGGCCAGGAAGTATATTTAAGCATATTAGTCAATTTTTCATTACTAGAATGAAATACCTAAGTCTGAGTAGCTTATAAAGAATAAAGGTTTGTTTTGGCTCAGGGTTATTGTCCTAAGACAGAGACCCAAATCTGGTGATGGCCTTCCTATGGCATACTCCTGAAGCAGGTCAGGGGCACTGTGACAGAGACTGGGAGCGTGCATGTGTATTTTCTCTCTCCCTTTTCTTATGCCTCCACCCCAACAACTTTAATCTGAATCATCTCCTAAAGTCCCTATCTGGAAACATAGCAGTCTGCTATTTACACCTGCTTAATACCTCCCAGTGGGAATTAAATGCCAACACAGGAACCTCTGGGGACACACGGGAAAACCCACTCTAGCTGGACCACACGCACTTGCATATTGCTGCTCAGCATTAGCAAGCGGGCCGGAGCTTGCTTTGGGTTGTTCAGCTCCTACTTGGAAGTTTTTCAACCCAGGCAACCCCCCTTGCCTTGGGCTTTTCCTTCTGGGTTTTGCACTGGGAAGTCACTCTGTGGGATCGTTAGTCTACTGGTAAGTACACTCGAAGGCCCATTGTGCAGGGAGCAGACACATATACTGCTCTATGGGTTCTCACAAACCCATTGCCCGGCGCAGTGACCCACACATAACCCTGCTCCGTTGAATATTATCATGAGTCTTCTAGTTTCTATTAAGTCCCCCTACTAGAGTCAGCTTCTGAGCAGACTATTCTGTTACAACTAGCAATTTATTGCTGTGCCAATACCACACGGTTTTAATGACTTCATCCTTAAATTGCCTCTGGAGACTCCTCTTTCCTCGTTGGTCCTTAGATCTCTGAGGTTCTTCCTCTGCCAGCCTTGGATACAGGTGGTCCTAGCCTGACCTCCCTCTTCCTTGGAGCGCATTCTGCTTTTTCCTCTCTTCTACTCCCTTTCTCTTCCGCTCCCCTCCAAAGGCAAGGGGGCAGGCCTTTGGATACCTGTCCACTGGGGCTAGATCTCTGGCCTCATTCTGCCCCTCCACCGCCACCAGCAGTCATGAGTGGAGACAGTGGGACTAAAGCAGACCCTGGGTCTTCTGGGGCAGCAGAAATGGGGGAGGGCACCTGGCGCCATGCCTGACGGGAAAGTGCAGAAACTCCCAGCTTTCGCCACCGTGGCTTCTGTTTCCTCCTCTCCCTGTCCAGCTGCACAAGCCACACCTGCGTGCTGCTGTCCAAAGCTGCTCTTCTGGACATTTGCATAGTTGTCACCAGCATGTCATGTGGTCGTCACCTCAAAACATCACCTCCTCAATGAGGCCTTTCAGGATCTAGTCCAAAACAGCACCTCTAGTCACTGTAGCACAGACTCTTATGTTGTTTCAGCATAGAATCTACCCAGCATTGGAAAATATTCTCTTGGCGTCAGCTTCTTCACTGTAGTCTTCTACCTGTCACCAGACTTCAAGCTCTCCATGCATGGCAACTTCCTAACCCTGTTCTGGGCCCTTTGGCAGGCAAGCTCACCCACTCATGCGGGCCTAGTGATTGAGCAGAATCAGGCAAGTGGAAATGCCTGGCCCACAGCACAAGTTAGGAGCTAAAGCAGGAACCCACATTCCTGTTCTGATGCCCTGTTTCTTCTTCTCTGCCCATCTGGGGAACGGGGACCAATAGAGGCTGGGAGGAGAGGTGACAACAGTGTTCACCATGACCCTGCAACCATCACCAGGAGCGTTACTGCCTTGAAACAGGTTAACAGTGCGGTGCACTCGGCCTTGGCCAGCCCAGCAACTCGGATTTTTACCTCCAAAGACAAGAGGCAGGGAGGCGCCTGGGGAGTAGACATAAATGTGCAACCCGTGGCAAACGCTGAGAGGAAGACCCCACAGCTCCCTGGTAGGGAGTTTCCACTCTCATCCTTTTATCTCCTCCGCGCCCTGCACCAGGAAACCCCAACGCCCACAGGAGCGCCGGCAGCGGGGCGCGGAGACCACAGAGCGCACGGCTTGGCATCCGCCAGCGGGGACCGTGGCCCGGCAATAGTTCCCCCGGTTTCCCCGAGGTCGCGGCAGTGTAGGCTGGCAGTGAGGGGGGGGCGGGGCTCTGACGGGGCCTCCCGCCAGGACCGGGTGGGACAATGGGGCCCCACCCCGGCGAGGGAAGGAAGGAGGGAAGTAGGCAGGGAGGCGGGCTGCCTGGCTCTGCCCGCCGCGCGCTCTCTGCTGCTGCTGCCGCTGCTGCGGGGCTGGAGCTGGCGCGGGAGCGGGCTGGGAGGGGCGCCGGTGGGAGCGCGGAGGAGGGAGGAGGCGGCGGCGGCGCGTGTGGCGGGCGGGAGGGCGGCTGGCACCAGCCTTGTAAATAAACTGCGATGCTGTCTCAGGCTCTCCGGTCCGGGTGTCGCCGCCGCCGCCCCGGAGCGCCTGTGCCAGGCTTCCGCCGCCAAGCGCCCTAGCGCCTCCGCGCCGACCTCGAGCGCCCTCGCCCGCTCCTGGCGGCCCCCGGCCCGCGCCCCTCGGGGTCCCCCGGCTGACCCTTGCGGGATGTGACCTCTGCCCCCACCCCGGCCTCCCCTGGTCCCCAGGAGGCACGCCTTTGCCTGCTTTTGGGGGGGTGGGTGGGGAGGGGCGCACGGATCATGGCATTGGAGTTCCCGGGCTTGCAGCCGCTGCCGCCGTCTGGTCCACGCACCCCGAGTGCCCCTTCTTCCCGGAGCAGCAGCGGAGAAGGCGAAGCGGCCAGCGGGAGCGAGGCAGATGGGGCTCAAGGCGCGCAGGGCGGCGGGGGCGGCTGGCGGCGGCGGCGACGGGGGCGGCGGAGGCGGCGGTGCTGCTAACCCAGCCGGAGGGGACGCAGCGGTGGCCGGCGACGAGGAGCGGAAAGTGGGGCTGCCGCCTGGAGACGCGGAGCAAGTCACCTTGGCGCTGGGGGCCGGGGCTGACAAAGACGGAACTCTGCTGCTGGAGCGTGGTGGCCGCGACGAGGGGCAGCGGAGGACCCCGCAGGGCATCGGACTCCTGGCCAAGACCCCTCTGAGCCGCCCGGTCAAGAGGAACAACGCCAAGTACCGGCGCATCCAAACTTTGATCTACGACGCCCTGGAGAGACCGCGGGGCTGGGCGCTGCTCTACCACGCGCTGGTGTGAGTACCGGGCTGCTCGCTCGCTCGGGCGCCCCTCGGCGGCGGCGTTATTGGGGTTCGGGTGGGGGCTGGAGCCAAGGAATTCTACGGGTCTTTAAAACACCCAGAACTGCCCTGGGGCCCAGGAGGGGCGAACCTACACTCGGGGCTTCTTTTCAGCTTCTGTGTGCCTGGACACCAGTGCTTAAAAGAACCCAGCGTGGTTCCCTGGTTGATTTGGGGCTTGGCGTCTGTGCGCGCCGGTGCGCATTTATAGCCCCTTCTGGAATGTTGGTTTGGAAGCTTTAAAGAATGATGTGATTTTTCATAATTTATATGGGTGTTGGACTGGACAAAGCGGCCCTCCCCTGAGGGCTGTTCCTCCTTAGGGTGGATGTGTTTTCTTGGGATCGTCGCTGAGTTCAGAGAATCCATCCTGGAACTGGGGATGGGAATACTGCACAGTGCCCACAGTGAGGGGCGTGTGAGCGTGTGCGTGTGTGTGTGTGTGTGTGCGCGCGCGCATTCCCTTTCCCGGGGCTCTGTACTTGTAGAGAAAAGAACCTGGTGTTTCACTAACTGGGGGGTTGAACTGGCCAAAATGCACATCTTTGGGTTTCTTTCAGGAACAGGAGGGTGGAGATTTCTAAGCCTAGGCTGAAGGGTTGAGGTGTAACGGAGCGAAATCTCGGGGATTATTTTGGTTGGAGCATCGCTGTGATTTTCGTGCTGATATTCCCTCAGCCTAGGCTGCTTGCTGCCGGTTCTTGCTTTGGCGGGCCCAGGCACCGAGGATGTGGGCGGCCTGGTCTGGAGGTCCGTCTCCAGCCGTTCTTGCCTTCAGACAAGCTCCCTTTTAGTCTCCAGGTAAACGCGCGGCCAGCAGAATAATGCACCTCCTGCCACACTTGACTCAGGAATGGCAAATCCACTTGTCTTAGAGAAAAGCGAGAGAACCGCAGCCCTGGTTCCTCCCTGGAGATTCCAGCTGCCAGCATACGCTCTAGTCTTGCCTTAGCCATCCGAACGGCTGCTTTTTAGAAAGCTGTTTGGCTGCCAGGATTTTGGCAGAAAATGGGCCATGGCTTTGACACTGCCCCCCCACCCCCACCCAAAACAGTGGATTCTCCTCTTTGGCTTCCTCCTGTTGAGCCACGACTGAAAAGGTCCAAGGGTTCAGGGAAGCTTGGAGTTAGTTATGCTGAACTGCCAGGCTCCTGCCAGGGTCGGAAGCGCTTTTCCTGATTTGGCCACCAGGTGGGGCGTCCACACAGGCCCGCGGACTAGGCAACAGGTTTCTCCAGAGGTTACCAAATCTGGAGAAGTTACCT
This sequence comes from Hydrochoerus hydrochaeris, assembly GCA_004027455.1. Classification (NCBI taxonomy): domain Eukaryota; kingdom Metazoa; phylum Chordata; class Mammalia; order Rodentia; family Hydrochaeridae; genus Hydrochoerus; species Hydrochoerus hydrochaeris. Next base: position 172,424 of record PVLA01004375.1, on the reverse strand, counting down.
CGGAGGAAACCGAGGAACCAGAAGGAGGAAGGTGGATTTGCGATGTTCAGGCCTCTGGTGTCTGCGTGCATGTGTGTTTGCAGATGTTGGAAGTGTCTGGCCAGAGAGAGGGCTTAGCAGTCAAGCTTTCCTTTGCTCTGGTTAAGTGGTAAAAAAGATTCAAAGCACATTCTACTCTGTCTCTGGCACAGTGTTTGGTTAAGTTGAAGTGAACACTGGAATATGTGATACGGAACCAAAGCACAGCAAACTGTTTGCAGGCACACCAATGTGTGCTTATTGGTTGGTTCCCAAACCTGAGGTCCTTCTAGAGCTTGAGGACTTCTTCTACTACCTGTCCCAGTCAGTATTCAAAGCAACACTTTTCCCATTCTGAGAAAGGAACAGGTAAGACCTCTATTGACAGAGCCTCAATGTTACTCTCTTTAGCATGACCTGGAAGCAGGTGTCAGAACGCTAAAGCCTGTAGCCTCCCTGGAGGACCTATGAGACTGTGAGACCTTGAGAGGAAGGAGTTAGAACTACCCAGGCCTAGTCATATATGCACATAAGCTTATTTTCATTAATTCTCACAGGATCTTATGAGATAGTTGTTGTCATTTCCATTTTATAGATAAAGGTAGGAGAAATTAAAGAGATAGCCAGTGGCCTAAGATCATGCATCCAGTGCTCCCAGAGCTTACGCTGGAGTACGGTGAGTGGGCTTTGTAGCTGAGCCCAGATCCTTACCCAGGCCCGCTGCCAACAACTGGGGAACTTTCGGTGTTTTTCTAGATGTCTCTGGGTGCTCCATTCCCCATTGGTAATACAGGGCCCTAGGAAGACTTCTGGCCCTCTCCCTTGTTAATGCACAGTAGGAAAAGGGGCCTTTGAATCAAAGCCAGGGCTTGTCAGATGCTAAGGAACCACGTAAACATGGCTGCTGGGACTGTGGATCCTGCTGAATTCGGAGTTATGCAGCAGAGCTCACGTAGGTTTGGGTTTGGGATCTTAATGTTGAAGCCCACTTAGTGCGTAGCTGGGTCCTGTGCCCTTTTCCAGCTAAGGAGAAGGTCTGATCAGATAAGCAAAACTGAAACTTTCACTGATGAGTCAGGATTTTGCAAGGCATTGAAATTCATACTTCAAAGCATCCATTACCCTGCTCAGGGCTGTGGCTAATGGCTGGAGGGGCCAGGAAATTGGGCTGACCCTGGGCGCACAGCCTGGTGCATAGTTTTTCTTTCTTAAATGAATCAGGCCTATGAGATAAGCTTTTTTTTCTCTTTCCTAAAGATAGAATACAGGAAATGTGGAGATCGATCAAAACGTTGCTCTGCTCCCTTCGTATTGAAGGCAGATCCCCTACTTTCTCCTATCTGTCCATCGTCACTTTCACCCAGCTCTGCTCTCGCCACCTCCAGGAAGTCTTTCCCTGACACTGCAGCCTGGGCTAGACTTGCCCCAGCCCTGCAACTGCCTGGCTATACAATTTTGCATTTGGATGGATGTGTTTGCCTGTCTGCCCCGTTGAGCTGAGAGCTTTTTGAGAGCAGGGGCTGTGGTGTGTTTAGCATCTCAAACACCATCAGGCTGTGGAGCCCATGGTAGGTACTAAGTAAGCAATTGCTGCATGAATGCATGAGAGGATTCTCTTAGGATCCTGGTTAATCAGGATTGTGCTGCTACAGCGCTGCTGTTATCACAACAACAGTAAGTAGCTAATGTCAGCATTACAAGACTTTAAGGAGGAGAGCAGTCCTTGGGAGTGTTGGGCTGCGGGGAAAGGAATTAGGTAAGAGCCACCAGAATTATTAACTCTGGTGAGGCTAATTACAGTGCTGCACTTTCACCCTTTGGTGAAAGAGGTACAGTTGTAATGCAAAGTGTGCTGCACGTGGAATTCACATCCAGACTTTACCAAAGTCTCTGTGATTTTGTAGGAGCTGTGTTGGGACCTAGAAGTTGGCAATCATAAAACTGCCATGTTGAGGAGTGATTTCTGGGTTTAATGCAAACATTGCATGTGAATGCAATGAGCCCAGCATGAGATGCTCAGTAATCACTAGTGGATTGTGAATTGGGGTCTCCTGAAAAGTCACCTACGTCGGGCTCTGTGACTGTCCTGAGGCTATCTGGGACTCTCTTCCTATTAAGGGAGATGCTGACTTCACCTTGGCACTGTTGCTGGCTTGTCATAGAACATTCTGCTGCCCTAGCCATCTCTCTTGCAGCCATAGAGGTTGACAAACCAAGGGAAAATGATTGCAAGAAATACCCACTGATTGCGCGCTGAGGTGGGCTGGCTCCAGGGCTATCTAGCAACTCTTGATGATGAGACACATTGACCCCACAGCTGTCTTATCTAAAGGGCCTGGCTAGTGAACCTAGCAAGGGAGTTTTACGCAGATGCCTATGAATATGAAAACACCTAGACACATCATTGTGGGCGCACAGTAAGTGTTTTCTCTCTTTTGCTTCTCTTCTTGAGCATATTTAATCTTCCATGTTCTTGCATCCTTCCTGCAATCCATGCCCCCTCCCCTTTGACATGAACTCCTTTTATTTTTTTCATTTTTCAGAATGCTCTCTCCCTCCTGGCTCTCTTCTTCATGCCATGGTCAAGCCACTCAAGAAGAATGAGCCAAGCAAGGGGTTGACATCAGCAGCTTCCAGATATCAGATAGGAAGCCATGCTGGGGCTGTAAACCCACGTGCATGGAATTTCACCATCTAGGAAATGGACTCACAGCACGGGGCCCTCAGTGCTGGCTGTGAGATTAAGTAGTGCTTCCTTTACAAGGGAACCTGGGGTTCTAGGAAGTGAGGTGATTTTCTCAGGAGCTCATGAAGTGGCGGAGCTGAGCTCACACAGGAGTCCTCAGCCACTCATGGGACTCGCTTCACTTTGTCATGATTGTACCATATAGAAGAGGACTGAAAGTGCTCCCTCTCAGGTCAGGAGTTCTAGTTGCATTTTGGACAAGGTCCCTGGGGAAACCACCATTTGCTGGTCAGCAGACTGTATATGGAGTAGCAAAATTTAAAACTTAGACATGTATGAGAATTACCTAGACAGAAAGCTGCCATAAGTGAGAAACCACTTGAACTAAAGCTACTAAACTTATGTATAATGAGACAAACTAAGCTTACCCTTATCTTAAGGTAATTCAGTGGGTATGTACAACATACCTGCCATAGTGTTCTACATGACCTGAATCTAAGCATGAAGAAATAGTAGATAAATTCAAGCTTTAAGACATCTGGTCAAGTACAGGCTATGGTCTGTTTCAAAGGGTCTGTGTCAAGAACCAGTCAAGAAACCAACTGGTGAAAGATGAGGACTCTACAGTTTAAAGGAGGCTGGAGAGATGTAACAATCAAACGCAATGCCTGATCCTTCCTTAGCTCCTGGGTTGAAAAACTGAAGTAACAGTGAAGGATATTATTATGGGGATATTTAAGAAATTGGAATATGGGCTCCAAATTAGATAACATTATTGTATCAAAATTGAATTTCTTGAATGTGATTTTGCATTGCAGTTATGTAGGTGGATGTTCTTTTTCTGTTCTCTTTTTGCTCTATTTTTTTGGAGAGCTGTATGGTGCAGTAGTTAGTGGTGAGGAGTCATGGCATTTGCATCTTTTGAGGGCTGGGGAATGGGATTGTGTGTCTGTATGTACAATACACACACCAAGAGGAGACAGAGAAAGGAGCGAAGATGGCAGAAATACTAACAATTTCGAATCCAAAGAGAACGTTGTATGCATCATATTATTCTTTTCACTTTACAAGTTTTAAAAAATTAAAAGGTTAAAACAACTTTAAAAATGAGAAGAAAACTGAACACAAACCCATCAGAAATACTGATGACTGGCATTGTCAGGTGATCCCGACAGGACGCTGGTCCGACAGTGCCTGAGCTGGGCAGGTTTCTTAGCTCCATAAGTCCTGTATACTGATCATGTCACAGTATACCCCACAGCCACAGTTTTGTCCACACAGTGACAAATGTGTGGCCAAAAAGGTGCAGCTTGGAGCATTCTGCTTGCTGCTTCGGAGGCTGCAAATGCTGAGTCCTCAAAGAATCCTTGCTGAGGGTCGTGCTGCAGAGGGAGATGGGCCTTAGCTCTTTCTCTCCAGAGAGAGAGAGAGCAAGACTTGGAATGATGAAATTGGTCAGCTATTACTCTAGCAAACGGAATGCTGGGATGCAAATGAGGAACCCAGGAAAGCAGAAAATTGCTATCATTCGGGTCTAAAAGGTCCTCAGGGGCCCAAGTGATGAAGGTTTGTTACTCAGAGTGGTGCTTTAGGGAGGCTGTGCGATTATGGGGTGAGGCCTATAAGAAGCTCTTGGGTCACCGGGGGTGCACCCTTGAATAGTGGAACACACTCTCTTTTTTTTTTTCCTTGCCCCATCACACACTTCCACCATGAGGTTCTGTCTCATCACAGGCCCAAAGCAAAGGGTCCAATGGAATACCAAAAACTGTGACCCAAAGTACATCTCAGCTCTTTGTAAGTTGGTTATGTTAGGTATTTGTATTAGTGACATGAAACAAACTAACACAGAAGGCACTCTTAACCTTAACTGCTTTGTGGGTGGTATCAATGGAAACTTCTCCAAGGCAGCTTAAAGCAGCAAGGGATGCAATGCAGCCATGTATTGTGTGTCCAGCTGATGACCATCCCCTGCTCGGAGAACTGAGTGCTCAATTCAGTTCAATTCAATACTAATTTATTCTTGCATTATTTGGAAAACCCCACCTCCATTTTCAGTTAGTTTATGGTGCTGGGGATAGAACCCGGGGCCTCACTTATGCTAGGCAAATCTTCTACCACTGAACTACACCTCCAACTCCTTAAAAATTCCAAACAGTTCAAAGTTTCATTAATCAACTGTGATCCTGTGGAGTTTTCCTGAGGGTCAGTGGCCTACTCCATTTTTCTTTTTGTCTTGGTTTAGTAGTTTTGCATAATGAAAACAAGATCTGTTCAATCGTTTTACTACTGGGATATTGTCAAGGGAGGCAAGAGAGAATCTTGTTTCAAAGTCAGTCTTCAGATGTGTGCTGAGTGAAAACACTTTCTGCTGCTGCTGTGCTCTGTGATTCTGATTTGGGTGACCCCAGGCAGCTCTGGGCTTGTTGGCAGTGCATTTAGTGAGCTTTCAGGAATGCTGCACTTGTTATGTGATTTGGATACCACATGGAATCCCCCAGTCTGCAAAATGGAAGTCCCAGTGCCTACTGCCTGGGGTTGATATAGGAGTCCGTGAGGTGGGGTTTAAAATGACTGAAAGGACAGAATTCAGCGATAACATTTTCCTTTAGATCTAGAAGCTTCAGGGATGCACCATAGTTGGGACCATTTCTCTGTAAGTTAAGCATTTGCTTTTGCAAGGATTTGCCATATTTCTGCCTGTGCATCACTGCATTTTTTAAAAAATGGAAATGTATCACTATGTAGCTTAGTACTATGCCTGCAGGGCTTTGAGCTTCCCTAAGGTGATTGGCTTTTGGAAAAAATAAAAAGAATAAACAATTTGGAAATAATACAATAGAAGTGTATACATTTTGTGGCCAGATCTGGTTTTGTAGATGCCATGTAGCTTAGTTGTCTGTGTTTCTAAAAATAAATTACTGCAGAGCAGGTAACTTATAAAGAACAGAAACTTATTTCTCACACTTCCCGGGGCTGGAAAGATGAAGTTGCTGGCAGATTCCTTGTCTTCTTCCAAGACTGTACCTCAAATGCTGAGTCCTCCTGACGGGAGTAACACTGTGCACCCTTGTGGCAGAAGACGAAGGGCAAAAGGACGGAGAAAGAGAAGCCTCTTTTACAGGGACCAAATCCCACTCACACAGAGACTCCTAACACAAACACCTCTTAATGGCCTTGCCAGTTTTGGAAGGGACCATTTACACCCATTTAAGCATGGAAGAATGAAAATCAGATTCCATCCCCTGTAGCCCTGCTGGGTGAGACTTTTCATTCTGCCACAGAAACAATAGAGGAATTTGAACTGTTTTCTTCAAAGAATGAATAAGTCAGGAACAAGGTTTCTGCTTTCTTATAATTTACAGGAGTGAAGAGCAAGTCCTTTGGTGATGGGTTTGTGGAATATCTTCTACGTAGGCTCTGGTTTGCATCTTCTTGCTGAATACCACTGGGCTGGTTTCCCTGTTTCTTCCCTCTTCTCTACTCCTTTTTCAAGAAGTCTGTAAGAGTATATTAAAATAACTAACCAGCATTTTAATAATAAATGGCATCTTTACTTTGTTCTGTAGTTTAGAGACCACATCTTGAGCAGCACTACCATCCGTTCCCTGTCAGGGTAACCTGCTTTCTGTATCTCAGTAGCCACAGCAGTTCCTGCAGGTGCCTGGACACAGATCACTGAATCTGGCTTTCTAAAGCCATCTCTGTAAGCAGAGGACTGGGCAAGCTTAGCACTTCTTTGCCATTGACCCCCCAGGCTCTTGGTAAACTCATCATGGGCGTTTACTTTCATTCATATGTCTGTGATCTCTTCTTGGGGGCCTGGGGTAAACTGTTGTCCAAGAAGACTTGAAAGTACTAGGCTCTGTGCTCATCCAGCCTGGCAATCTGTCCCGAATGGAAAAGCACCTAATGCTAGAAAACTACCCATCTCCCTACTCCTGTCCTTTCCTCAAGTCACAGCTTCCACTCTGTCTCGCTACGATGCTTCTCTTCCTACTGATACCAGTCTGAAAAAAAGCATAAGATCAGCAGCCTTGAATAATCAGCAAATCTGATACAGTTAACCAGCACACAGGTACTTAGCAGGAGTTTATGGGATTTGTGGGTCCAGCATGGAGAGTGGTATTTGGTTTCTTATAAAAGGCAGGAGCTTTCAGACTTGTGCAACACTGCTGAAAGTGGAAAACTAAGGCCCAGGCAGTCAGGAGTTTGCCTACGGTCCTGCTGCTGACAAGGCAAGATATGGAAGGTCTTCTTGCAAGGCCAGCCTGCCAGCAGCTGTGGGTCAGGGAACTGCCTTCCCAAAGCCTATTTCCTCTGCCTTTGTGGTTATCTTTGGACTGGAATCAGATGCTACCCCAATTGTGGTTTTGCTAGATGAGATCTTTTTTTTTTTTTTTACTTTATTTCAGAACAGGTGTTTTGTTCAGAATTTTTTTTTTCAAGAACAAGTTGGGTTATTGCTCAGGGCCACGCTTTCCTCTGGGTTCCTGCAGGTGGTTATGAACAAGCAGAAAACAGAGAAAGGAGGCCCAGGCTGGCAAATTGCACATCCCGCTCTGGCTTCAGGGGCCTCCTGCCAAGAAGAGTCTTTCTTCCTGTTGAACTCCTAGGGCTGAGATCCTTTCCTCTCTACTCAATTCCCCCAATCCTGCCCTGCACCAAGAGTTCTATTGGCCAATGTCCAACTTCTACCGAGTTCAGCTGAACTGGGCATCTGAAACCACCATGCAAATGACAGCTTAGGTTGTTCATAGTCCCCTGTGAGCAGCACATCCCTTTTGTTCCATCCATAGACACTTAATTTATTGCCATTAGTAATAGTCCCTGGCATTTAGGGGTAACTTTTTTGTGCCTTTTGGTGGGCATTCTGAATTTCTTCTATGGTACAGTGGGGACCCCAGATACCAGGAAACTCAAGATTTCATCTAGAGGCTTCAGCTTACTTGCTTTGTAGTTTCTCTATATGTCATTTTGCCTCTCATGGCCTTAGTTTCCTCATCTGAAAAACGACCCTGATACCCTCTGCCTTCCAGTTTGCTGAAAGGACTAAGTGGGGAGGTGGTGGCACTCAGTAGTAATGCTGTCCTCTGCTGATCTGGACCTTGGTTTGTGTGTCCCCTAAAAACTACAGGGAAAACAGTGCAGGTGGTTTGTTTAACAAAAGGTTGAACTGTCTTGTTTCACTGTCTCCCCTTTGAGGAGTCTTTTTAGACATTTCTCACTAATCACCCCAACCATGAACTTTTAATGCCAGGACTGTGTTTCTGGGCTTGCTATGCAAGAACTGTGAAGGCTTTTCACCCTATTGCTCAAGAAGAAACCTTCCTCCTCTAAGACAATAGCATATTTACTGACTGTTACTATTTTTGTGGTGCTGAGGATTGAACCCATGGCTTCATATATGCTGAGCAAGTAGCATTTATCCCTGAGCTACATCACGAACCTTTTTATTGAGAATGTCTAGGGGGATGCAAAGGAACGTGACCAGAGCAAACCCAAAATCCAGCAGGGAAAGCATGAAGTCCTGGAGTATCATGTGCATCATCCAAAGAATTCTGTGGCAAAATCTGGACTCCAAAGGGCTGGGGTGGCTCTGCCCCTATGATACTGTCTATTGTTGTAGCTCCCATGGCTTCTGTCTCAGGACCACTCTGCTCCCTCCTTGAAGTTTTCCCCAGATAATTCATGCTCCTGGCTTCTCCAGACTTCTGGGTCTCCACTGCACCTTTGATCTCATACTCACAGCTTTACACACTGCCCTCTCAGGAACACACTGCCTGGCCTCTCAAGCCTTCTTCTGAAATCTGGGTAGAATCCTTCCTAACCCCACAACTCTCCATTTTGCATCCACCTAAAAACAGCACCACATGGATGAAGCCAATGTCTGCTAGCAGCTGGACCAGTAGGCAGTCTTACTTTTCTCTTGGCACTAGGGGTTGAGTGCCTGGATTGCTAAGCACTCTGAGTCCAGTTTTGAGAGACAACTTCTCTAGTCCATCACCATTCTGGAACATGGTACTCTGGGACTTTCTCCTCAAAGGAAAATCTTTCACAATTTTGAGACTTCAGGGGTGGAGCCTTTCTGCTTCTTGTGATGCCTTCAGGCCATCTTTTCTATTCTCCTATTCCTTCTTATAAATCAAGATCTGTTCTCTATCTTTGCAGTCCACAGCTTTACTGGACTTTCCTTCTGGCCATCTTATCTTTTTAAGTCATTCTTATAGGCTTTCTGCTCTTTTTTCTCAACATAAACCTGGTTTAAAACCCCCAAAAGTAACCATGACACTGCCTCAATATTCAACTTCCTTGAAATTTCTTCTTCCAGATTAATTAATATGCCATCCTTAATCTTAGCCTCAGGCAAAGTCTCTGGACATGAGCAAAATGCTGACAATCTTTCTGCCAAACCATAACACACATTGTCTGGAGTCCAATAGCCAATGTAGTCCTTGTTACCAGTAGAAACCTCCTAAACCTGTTCTTTACTGCAAAATTTCTGTCATCCTTCTAGTCTTCGGAGCTCTGACCAGAATCTCCCATATAGCATAGCCTAAGGTATTCCAGTGCTACTTTTCAGCCAGCATCTCCAAATCTTTCCAAATTCTTCCCACAAGCCATTACCAAAGGTTTCTGAACAACATGGTTAGGTATAATCACAAAAAAGACCTTGCTTCTGTGGTATCAAGTTCTGTTTTACTTACTTTTCTCACTACAGAGACAATATACCTGACACCCAAAGCTAAAGGGGAAAAGGTTTATTTAGCTCTCAGTTTGTACAGGTTTCAGCCCATAATCAGGCAGAATGACACATGGCAGCAGAAGACAGCAAAAGCAAGAAGAAAGAGAGGAGACAATCCACTTTCTGTTCCTTATATTGTACCCAGGCTACCTGCCCTAGGATTGGTATAGCATTCTCATCTCAGCAATGGATCATAAATTGATCACAAACTCTAGATTCAGCCACCTCTCAAAAGTCTGCCCCCCCCCATGGCTGCATGAGGCCTTTGGGGGATATCTAGACAGAAACAATAACAAAGTGCATAAAGAAAAGATTCTATGCCTGACCCAGATTTCCTACAGAGTCAAAAATACTGATCAAAACACTTACCCAGGCTCTCTAATCTCCAGATGGCGCAGAACTAACTTTATAAAATCATGCTAGATGTCTGCACACACTCTGCTTTCTGGCTGCATTTTGGTGAGTATATAACACATTTCTTCACTGAATAAGTTGCTGCATCTTCATCCGATAGAAAGTGATTTCTGTAGAACACTCTGCTTTCTCTTTTTGCTCTAGCTGCCAGGGTCAAATTTTGTTTTTACCTTCTAGAATTCATTAGGTGCTTCTAGTTTTTCCTCTCATTTGTTATTGGAATGCACTTCTTATTGTAGATACATTTTGTTATTTGGTTCTCTTTCTTTTCCATTTTGCCATTGTATTTTATGTATTTCTCCCATGTTACTTCTAATTCTGTTGGAAGAGGTTACTCTTATATGAGGGCAGAGCCTATGGCATATAATAGGAGCTCAGTAAATACTGTAAATGAGTTTGCAGAGCAAAGCCACATAAACTCATCTTTTTAATCCACCAAATTAATCTGAGTTAATTTATAGACATGATTATGTTGTGAGCCAAGTTGTGTCTTCAAAAATACAGCTGTTTCATATAGTAAACATCAGATGAAATTCAAAGGTTATGTTTTGTGTTTTCCCTGAAGGCTAAAATATTGTGTGATGATGCGTTGTGAGCTAGGTGTGTGCTGTGTGTGTGTGTGTGTGTGTGTTTGTCTGTATGTAGAAAGAGAATACTCTTCAGTTTTCAGATATTAACAAAGTATTAATAATAGTGATCACTGCTTTTATCTTTTATTGACTAGATTTGTTCAGGACACAAAGGCACCCACTAAAAACTCTGCATCATTGGATGCTGTGACAGCATTGTCGAATCTTTGTAATTAGTCCCTGATTCACCACTAGGACACTGAAGTTCAGAACAGTTTCCTGACTGTCTTGGGGTAGTTCCATAGGGGCAACTCTAGAACTTGAGGAGGTCAAAGGTCCTGAGTTCTTATTTCAGCTCTGTCCTTTCCTGGCTGAAGATTTCTTTTTCATTAACTGTTTTATAATTGAAACACAATTTACTTGCCAAGAAAACTCACCTCTTATAAATGTACAAGTTAATGGTTTTTAGTATGCATACAAGGCCATACAACAGCTAGTTGATTTTTACAGTTTACACTTGCTAAATGTTAATAAAGGCTAAGGACTACTAAGATTGCTATAAAAATAACATTACTCTTGACTTTCTCATCAGTGAAAGAGGAACTGTGAGATTTAATGGGTAAAAAAATGTTAAAAGAAGTGAAAGACAAATCACTAACTAGGCAAAACACTCACAAAATGTATATTGGATGTAGGATTAGATTGACACTAATCAAAAACTAAAATTCAACAATAAGAAAAACAATTATATTAAAAATTAACAAAATATCTTGACAACTCATCAAAAAAGATACATAGATGGTGAATAAGCATTCGAAATGGTGCTCAAAGCAATTTCATTAGAGGATTATAAATTAAAACAACAATGAAATATTAGAATGAGTATGGCTAAAATCCAGAGCAACTACAATAACAAATGTTTACAAGAATGTGAAACAACAGGAACATTAATTTATTACTAGTGGAAATGAAAAATGGTAAAGCCATATTGGAAGATATATAGTTTGTTACAAAGCTAAGTATAGTGTCATTATAGTATCCTGCAATGATTCTCCTGTACAGATACTCAACTCATTTGAAATATTATATCTACACCAAAATCTTTATGCAAATGTTTTTAGTAGTTTTGTTAATAATCAGCAAATAATGCACTCAAGATGTCCTTCAGTGGGAGACCGGATAAACCTGTACATCCACACAATGAACTATTTGTTATTCATTGAGAAGAAGAAATGAGCGAATGAGACATAAAAGGCATGAATGAACCTCAGATGCATATTATTTAGTATCAAAAGCCAGATCAAGTGTGGAAAAAGTAAAACTATAGAGACCATAAAAGTTCAATTCTTGGATAGGAGGATTGAGCTGATAAAGCACAGATGACATTTTAGGATGGTGAAACACACCACCACTGTGTGATACTATTTTGTTGGATACACGACTTAATACATTTCCTAAGTTCATAGTACTGTAATCTGATGTTACTGAACTAAAACAAACCTAGGAGCTCAGTAAGGGAGTGCTTAAAGTAAATCTAACTTTGTTGGATATTTACCAGTGGGACACAGGAACTAGGAACCCCAGGAGGAATGCAGATGGTAACAAGAGAATCTTTCAGGGTGACAAACAAATGGAACAGTCTTGTTGAAGTTGTTGGGGAGGGAGGTGCAGCCTTAAGAAATTTTGGCACTGAGTCTCTAAGACCAAATGCAAAGGGATGGTATCTAAATACTGTGCTGTAGTGGATAAAATTGCTTCCCATGGAGATTCAGGTAAAAAAATATGATCCTATATGGGTGTATCCTTCATTGGAACAGTTTAGCAGGAGATGGTGATGGTTGGGCTAATTTTTCTCATTGTTGGAGTGAGAGTTTACAAAAAAGCAAGAGGAGTCTGGAATAGCCATGCAGCGATGGATTAGAGTTGGAGATATGCATATAATCTTGTGTTAAACTGAATGTAAATACAGATGGTTATGTATGAAAACATTTATAAATACGTGCGTATGCATGGGCCAGGATACACACATACATTCCTTGTGCTGTCAGCACAGAAAACCCAGATCAGTTCACAGGGTGCAGGAAGCAACAAGCACCTAGCACCAGGGTCTTGGTTTCGAACACTTTTCTGTAGGAGCTGAGATCCCCAAAGAAGTGGCTGACTCTAAGACATGAGCAGGAGATAGATAAGATGAACCAAGGAATTCTGTAATCCCAGAAAGTAAAGCAAGTGCTTTTTTCTTTTTTAAAATCCCACATTGTTGTGAGGGGACTCAAGGGACATAGAAGCCAATGAAAAGGGCCTCCCAATGTCCAGAGCTTGAAAAGTTGGACAAAGTAACATTGAAGTACAAAGTATCAAATAAATACCTGTGAGTCCACACTGGTAGAAATAAATTATTAAGTGAATAATAGGTAGGAGAAAGATAAATCTGTATAGAAGAATTCCAAGTAATTGAAGGAAATACTTTGACCTCAGCGGGAAGCAGTCTAATGTGGGGGATAGGCTGTGACTTCTTCCAAGGGGTAGATGTAGAAAGGAGTGTTTAAAGGCCTAACTGTCTTTGAAGGACCGTGACAAATGCTCCCTCGAGCCAGGTGATCCAGGGTAGCATTGACTGTCATTAGTCATGTTCATAATACAAACCGTTGAGGTGATGGGACAAAAAAGGCATTTTCCTGTGTTTTTCCTCTCCAAACCCTATAACCTCATTGTGATGGTGGGGCTGGGAGAATCATACACATTCCAACAGAAGAACATTCCATTAAATACCTAAACTCTGCTCCTCAAAACTGTCAGGCTCAGGTCTTCTAAAAGAAAGAAAGACTCAGAAACTGTCACAGTCAAGAGAAGCCTCTGGAAATGTGACAAGTAAATGGGCTGTGGTAAACTAGATGGCATCCTGTTGAAAGGAAAGGTATTCTATAAAAACTAAGGAAATACAAATAAATTGTGAATTTTGGTAATAACAATGCATTAGCATTGATTCATTCATTGTAACTAATTTGCCATGCTAATGTAAGATAGTAATTTTAGGGAAATGGGGTGCAGCTTATGTGGGAACTCTACTTTATTCTTAATATTCCTGTAAATCCAAAACTGTTCTAGAAATAAAAAGTAATTTTTAAGAAGTTAACTGGTAGATTTTGAACTTAGGCTTGGTGTACAGATAAGTTCTCAGACTCATGATGTAAATGTGGGGACTCAGCCTCAGGCACATGAAAATTTGCACCCCATGTCCCACAATTACTGAGTTGCAGGGTTGATTGAGATCAGGACCCAAGCCACAGTTTCAGAACCAGTCTGGGTTTCTCTGGTACCGTTTCATCTGCCCATGTTTAACTATGTGATGGCTCCACTAAGACATGATGCTCAGGTCACCTTGGTGTGCTGTCAGCCAGGTAGGTTCACCAGAGCCACGCACCTTGTGGCCATGACAGGAAGAGAGTAGTTTTTCCATTATGTGTCATTGACCAGAATTGTGTTGTCAGCACTGTCGACCTTGGTGAAGCCATGAGGATCGCCATGTTGGCCTGAAGATTGGCCTGAGTACATTGGCAGGCAGCCAGAATGGGGTTCCATTAGGAGGAGGGAGATGGACGGGTGGCTTTGGATGGGTAGTCCACGCCTCCGCCGTGTTCTTGTCAGCAGAAGACCATGGCAGAAGCTGAGTCTGAGGACATCACTGTTGGTCTGAGGTTCTGCCTGAGTACCTGGGGGCTTGGCCCTCTGTAGATAGTGCTTTTGAGTTGTCTTCTCATCACCTGTCTCACCAAGAGTCCAGGGTGTGGGGATCCTCATGAGGTCTTCCCACTGGGATGGCAGAGCAGCCTACTAAGCTACAATGAAATGACCAAAAGTTACTTATTTCTTTGATGGCAGCTTCTGTAGTTAATTAGTGGTACTTGGTTGTTTAGGGGTAGGATGGGAGAGAGGAAACCACAGGGGACTTCTTACTGTGGTCCTCACTGTCTACCTTGAGCAAGACCATGCTGGCCCAGGAGTGATCCATGGAGTGAACCTAAACCAAGAAGCAGGAGGCCTGTGTGTCCTGGCCCAGGAGACAGGATGCCAGATGGTGACATCATTGATGGGGGACTTGGCGTAAGGAAAGTGTGGCTGAAAGAGACACAGCTCCTGCCTTCAGAGGCGTCTCTGTCCAGACAGGAAGTAATGGGCTATACAGAGGAACGCAGCGGCCTCATAGCCAGTGTGGCTGTGCTGTTAGATGTCCACCTGGCATTTATTAACAATGCTTTGTTGTTAAAATGGGACAATGTGACTGGCTCCTCAAGACAGCAGTGACCACAGGATGGCATGATGGATGAAAAGTGGCTGGCATAATGCTGTTGATGGCAATGGCAAAAACTGTCATACAAAGACAAGCTGGCAAAATGCAGGCAGACTGTGGGGGGCTGGTTCTGAGATGGAGACTGGGCATGCTTCCTGGAGGAGGCAGCTCTCGATTTAGGCTTGAGAGGATGAAATGGAGGCCAGGTCTGTGTCAGGGCTGAAGGCGCAGGCAGTAAGTGACAAGGCTTGGTGGCGGCAATGGACTGCAGCAGTGGAGAGAGTGTGCTTTCCTCCCTGGCTGCAGCCAGCCACTCTCTATGTGGGAGTCGGAGAGCAGAACAGGAGACATGGTGAGAGCAGAATGACTTAACTGTGAGATTGCCATGTGGCCTTGGACAAGACATTTCACTTCAGGACTGTGCCTTTTCCTTTTCCCAGAAAAACTAGGTGATTCGATACTTTTTTAGGGTTTCTCAATGAGAAACTATTAGCATTAAAAATAGGCCGTGCCTTTCTGGGCAGGAATTGTTACCACAAGGGTTTGGTCTGCTCACGGCACAACAGAAGCCAATCAACTGAGTGGCGAGTTGGTGGCAGAAAAAGAAGGAATTAGGCAGTGAGCACACAAATAGGAAGACTGCAGAGGTCTTTTGCTAGGGCCTCCTTGCTGCATTGCTGACCTAGGAGTGGTTCGTATAGACCATGAGTGATCACAGACTGGTGGCCACCCTTTCCCAGATGGAGGCTTGTGCCTAGAAAATGCACATCTGATCCTAATTGCCCACTCATGAAATGTTTTTCAGTTCTGCACATCTCAAAAAGAGAAAAAAGCCTAATTAGTTTTGTCATGGGTCATTATTTCCTTGGGCTGTTCTCACCCCTGACCCTTTTGCTCCAGTGTGCTTACCGGCTAGAGGGGGAGTTGCTCAGATGCCCTGTTGTCAATCACCAACTCATGGCGATAAAAGTCATGATTGCTAGAGAGACCGTGGCCAGTCACAGTTATGTAAATGTGGATTCAGGCTCACCAAAGGAGAGGGGGAGCTGGTCAGAAGGCTCGATTTCAGAATGTCACACACTTTCCAGGATGTGAAACATCTCATTGCTTTGTCCACTGCTGTCCTCAGAGCTTCTCTGCTGTGCCAGGTCATGTCACCCAGGCCTTCCCAGAGGTGCCAACCAGAGTGGTGGCAGGGTTGTTTGAGAACCATTAGCCTCTGCGCTCTGTAGGACTTCTGGTCTAAAGGCCATGACTCTGGCTAATGCTCCAGATTCCCAGTGTTCGCACGGCAGGAGACATGAGTCAGACAAAACATATGAAGGAGGCTGAAAGGCTGATCACACCTGTGGGACGGGCATGCAGCCTGCAGTGGTTGTTTTCTTATTACTTCTAGGAAAACTAAGTTGTTTTCTGAACTCTTTAAATAGCTAGGTGAAGATAAAATATCTACATCTATCATTTCAAAAGTTGGAGAAAATAATAGTTACCTCAACAGAAAACAGACAAGAGCACACATGCGCACACACAGCTCAATCCCCAAGCCCCGGTGTGTATGGAACATTAATTAGCATCACTGTGTGAAGCAAATTAAGCTGGGGACCTTTTTGCTTCCATCTGGAAACAATAGCAAAGGAAGCGCAGACTTTGCAAATGCAGAAACCTTGCACCTGCTCCTGGGATATGACCGTGATAGAGACCCTCCCTGGGCTGCAGGACTTGATGATCTGGGTCCTTGGGTTTGATGAGGGAGGGAGAGGAGTCCGGGGCTGCAGCAGACTTCATGGTGTATCCAACTTGCACCAGAGTGACCATGGCATGTTATGTCATTGCCCTGGACTTCACTTTCCTCGTCCATAACCAGGGAATGTTCATCGGTGATCCCAGGGCAATTGTGAGGATCGAGTGAGTTAGTGAAGGTAAAATGTGCAAGAGCACTTGGCACAAAGTGAATGTGCTGTGATTCTGGTGACAATGATGATCATGGTGAGGATGAATCATGCCCTCTAGGCTTCTAGCTGTAAAGAATATCAGCTGAAAGGAAGAGTAAATCCAGGTGGAGGTTCAGAGGTCCTAGTGGAACCCCCAAGGAGAAGCTCAGGTCCCTATTTCCATATTTTAAAAAATGTTTAATATTTTAACTTTTTATGGGTACCGTTCAGAAGCACTGGGTCCACTTACAGTGCCATGCAGTCATTGCCACCATCCGTCCATCCGTCCGTCCGTTCATCCACACAATTCTTTTCATCTTTCAAAACTAAAACTCTACACTGATAATCCTTACTCCTCATTGCCTGCCATTCTGCTTTCCATTTTCATGATTCTGATTACAGTAAGTGCCACACACGATGCTGTCTTCCTGTAACTGTCTAAGCCTTTTGGGGTTCCTCCCTGCCGTAGCATGTGTTAAAAGCCCTTCCGTTTCATGGCGGTATAATAGTCCGTTGTACATGTGGGCTACATTCATCTGTCACAGGGCGCTTGGGCTCTTTCTCCTCTGGCTGTTGTGATAAACACTGCAGCGAATGTGGCTGTACGGAGCAACTTACTGCTGTAGCTGTGTCCTAGCCCCTCTCCAATTTTCTCTGGCTCCTTGAGCCATTTTACCCAATGCCTTATGGGAGCAATGGGGAGGAAAGGCCATGGGCATTTTGGGGTACCAATGGTCACTTGCTAGGTTGTTGACTGGACAATTCCTTTATTCCTCTTGTTCCCATTCCATCTGAAAATGGGGTGCTACTCTTCCTGCCATCGCAGAGCATAAACAGTTCACTTACATAAAGCACATGGTATAGCACTGACAAGTCACAAACCCTGGAAGCCATGGCTCCAGGTCCATTATGCGTGATTGTAATCTCATCAGGTAATCCAGTGTGGCAATGAGAACACAGAGGCTCGGAGAGCTTGAATGACTTGCCCTGAACACACAGCTAGCAGCTAGCAGGCTGGGGAGCTGAGGCAGGACCCCGGTGGGCCTGATGACAAGCCTAGGATCTCCTCCTCATAGGCTGTGGAGTCTCTCTCTGACCTCCAGCAGGCCTGGTACTCAGATTCCTCTGCCTTGGCAGGGTTTGCCACAAGTGTCTGATCCAAATCTTGGCTCTGTTGCAGGCAGGAGCCAGGCATGGTACGTTTTCTGATCTTCCAGAGTGCCAGCCATGATTTGGGCACAGGGTCCTTGCTGAAGAAATGCTGTGGACTAGTAAGCCCTTTGGTACTGCAGTGTCCAAACTGAGTTCCAGACAGAACTCAGGATCTGCACATGGCACTGAAAGTTTCTCTTGGAAGCCTGAGTGTACTGACTTCCATGGGGTCTGCAGGGACAGGCTCCTGGCAGGAATGTGTAGCTTGACAAGGAGCTCTTAACCCTGTCTGGGCCAGGCCTGTTCATGGCCACGTCCTTGGCTGTGTCTTCACTGAACGCTTCGCCAGTCAGTGACATCAGCCTGTGTGCAGTGTGTGGCTATCACTCCACTTTTGGGGTCGGCACAGGTCTTACAGCATAGGGACAGAAACTGACAGTCACAGTCACAGGAAGGGAAGTGGTAGATTTTCCAGGAAACCACGAAGGAGCTGCTGGCCTCTGACCTTGGGGCTGGGAGCACCATAGGTGTGAAGGAGCCTGCAGCACACAGCAGCACAGCCCCCCAGCAAGACCCAGAGAACATAAGCTGGTGGTGCCACAGCCCTGCCCAAGGTGCCCCAGCTAAGGATTCTGGGTAGCCCCTCACCTCTGGGCTCTTCTCCCGCAGTATCTCTTCTGCTTCTGCTGTAGCCTGTCATCCTGTACCCTGAGCTGTCCTCCTGTCCCAGGCCAGAGCTGTTTTCCTCCAGTGTGACTTAAGTGCTGTGTATGTGCCTGGTGGTCCTTGCATGGTGCCTGTTAACCCTGGACAAACCCCTGTCGACCCGTGCAGCCTCTGTTTCCTCCCCTCTGCCCTAGGCCTGTATTTCTCAGCACTGTCTCTCCAGCTCTCTTGCTCGGTGACACCATCAGCTTTGTGTTTTGTAAGGATGACTTTGCCACAGGCTGGGGAAAGGATGGGGGCGTATGAAGACATGTGGCCATGACACAATGCATCCCAGGATGGCAGCTAAAATTCAGAATGGAGCTGTTTAGGAAGTTCCTGCCTTGTGCATGTGTGAGGAGGTTCACATGGTGCTCTCACCCACTGAGTCTCTGCAGGTCTTCTGAAATGAATTTCATCACTGCCACATTGTGGGTGTGGAAACACATTCAGTGAGGTCCAGTAATTGGCTCTGGGTCACATAGCCACACATCGACCCCAAATTCTGTGCTCTTCCCTGGGCACCATAGCAACAAACCCCTCTCCATCCAGTACAAGCCCTTCTCCCTCTCCCTCTCTGCAGCCTTAAGAGCCTCCAGGGCAGGGCTGACATTTGTGCTCAAGATGATTCCTTCCGGCTCACAATAAATGCCAGACTGAATGATGGAAGTGATTCAGCAAGAAATAGAATTTGAGGTGGGGGTGGGGGGAGCTGTGTGAAAACATTTGCAAATGGATTAAAAATGTGAGTCCACCAGCCCATGCCAACAGACTTGGAAGTTTGGGAGATATTTTTAGATGTTGAAATCCAAATGGCACAGATCGTGGGTTGGAAACATGGAAATGCAAAGAATGGTTTGCTAGCTGTGACCAGAGATTGCTTTTGGCTGAGATTTTTTTTTTCTTAGCTGGAAACCAGTGGCATTGCAAATGCAGGATCCCCTGGATGTATATCCTTCTGGCTCATATCTGTCCCTTTTCCTCATCAAAACTCAACCTCATGCTCTTGAGAAGACCTACATCTGCATGATGTTGGTGTTTGATCCTTCTTGATGCTTTTGGAGGCTGGTGGCAGAAGCTCACATCAAAGTATCTAAGGAGTCCCATGGAGTTGGGCCCTAAAAGAGACCAGGAATGGGCTAGAGAGAGAGTTATGGGGCTTTACTTGGGGACCTGTGGGACCTGCAGCCTAAGCTGGAGGGCTGCCTGGATACCAGCTCTCATTTGCTTCTGTGTCCTCTTCATATATGGTGGAAACCATGGTTGCCTGAAATATCTGAATTTTCTTTCTCCATGCCTAGACAGGGACTCACCCAATCTTTTCAGTTCCGAGGCTAGAGACTCACTGACCTAGCCAGGGTTGGGTCCACTGCTGGATGCCTTCCTGGCACAGTTGCAGGGGCTATGAGACAGCATGCAGCTCTGCAGAGTGGGCAGAGGGACTCCTGGGAGAAGGGCAAATGCTTGTCAGGGTCTGTGACAGCATAAGCTGGCATCCGGTGGGCACTGGCCTTGGCAGCTATGTTCCCTCTGCTGTCTGGGCCTTGAAGCTTTCCCAGAGCTTAGAGGGAACGTGAAGAGTGTTTAAACCTTGGGAGCTATGGAGATAACACATAATAGGTAGCATTTACCAATCGCTCAGTGGTAACCTACTTTTCCTTTCCAGGCTTTAAAAATGTTTTTAGTCATTTTGATTTTTGTCAAAGGTAAACATGCATTTAATTCAAGGCCTGCACTGTACAGGCAGGGTTCAAGTGAAAAGCCATAGTCCACCCCTCCTGTCCCATGCCAGGACCCCCCACTGGGGAACCACTTTTATAGCTGAAGCTCTAAATCATGTGCTTGTACTGTCAGCTCTTGAGGAATCAACTGTAGGCATATTTATCGATTTCCTGTTCTTTCTTGTCTTCGTTATGATTTATCTTCTTGCTTTTCTCTCTCTCTCTCTCTGTTCCCCCTTACCTCACCCACAATGCCTCTTCCTTTGTCTCTTTTGGTTACTTCTCATTTTGTTTTCTCTCCATCTCTCTGCTCCTCACGCATATCCAGCCACTGTGTTTCTTTTTTCTTACAGTGAGATCTCCCTGTCCCTCTCCCAGAGACTTCCAGCCTCTCTCCTTTGTACCTTTGCTGTCTGATTGCCTCTGAATTAGTTATGCACAGTCACACTGTCACTAACTGTCAAACATCTCTTTTGCATATGTCACCTTTTGAAGCCTGCAACAGACCTCATGGCATATGTTTTGGATTCTCCTCTTGGGGATGAAAAAGATGAGCATCAGAAGGTTCTTAGGTAGGCTCAGAGCTACAAGAGAGGGGGGCTCCTCATGTTCCCTATGTGACTTATTTCATAGTCAGATTCCCTGTGACTCCCCCTCATTTCCCTTCAGCAGATACCTGGTGCCCAGAAAGCTCACACAATGATTGTTGGGTGAGATTTAACTTTAAAAACTGCCCTCGTGAGAAACAGAACACATCGGACATTCCTCTCTGCTTCCTGAGGCCCTGTGTACCCGCACACATGCGTGTGAGCTGTCACATACTTCTGTGTTTAAATCCATCCCCTCCTACATCTTTTCTGCAGCTTTCTATAAATCCTGGCTTCTGTTTGGGAGGCAGCTTGTTTGTAACAAGCCTTTGGCAGTTTTGTCCTCCCGACACCTGGGGAAATTTATGGGCTTGGAGATCGACAAGTCCTGTGCAGTTCGTATTAAATATACATCACTTCCCCCACAAAATAGCTTTCAGAGTTGCAGTAAATCCTCTGAAAATCACCTGGAGTTAACTATGGGTTGGTTAAGTGCCAGTAATTACACCCTCCCTGGGAATTTCTGCTGACATGTGGACTCGTCCTGTTTCCTTGTTTGGCTTTAGTCACATTCTGGAACTGTAGAATTTCGGACTTGGAAGAGGCCTGCACCATGTAGCTCTGCTTTTTAGCTTAATGAATGAAGAACCTGAGCCTAGAGAGGGGTGAGAGTTTTATGGTTTGTGTCTAGATGTCCCCCAAAAGCCTCATGTAGTCACAGGGCTTTTTTGGAGGTGGCTGAATCTGGAGTGCGTGATGCTGGAATTAAGGGTGTGTGATTACTATTCAGTCTACTGATTGGTTTGGCACCGCCCTAATCCCAGCAGTCTGGATAAACTATAAGGGCAGAGAGATGCTGTTAAGGCCCCTTGTTGCTTTTGCTGTCTTCTGCTGCCATGAACTGTTGCCCCTCTGTCATGTATTACGCTACCTTGGAGTTAGCTGATTATGGACTGAAACCTCTACAAACCATGAGATAAATAAACCTTTCCTTTAACTTTGGGTGTCAGGTATTTTGTCTCAGCAAGGAGAGGAATATAACTAACCCAGGAGTCTTGGCTGAGGAGACACAGTTTACTAGTGGCAGAGGAGTTCTGATCTCAGCCCTCCCAAGTCCTGTCTTTACAGCTCTCTTGCTCTGTTTCCAGGAAGGGTGTCTGTAGGTCAGGAAATGTGTCTTGTGGTACAGTTTGTCAAGCTGCTTTTCATAGCACTAATTGGTTATTAATCTAGTTGGCCACAGTTAAGCATTATCTTGACAGGATCTTAAGGTTGGAGGATTGATGTTGCTGGAAGCTTCTGGGACTAAACATGTTCCAGAAGTTCATGGGGGGAACTTTGGAAGGGAGAAAGTAACCTGGCTCTTTTTAGACCCTCTCTATGAGGCCCTCAGCACTGAAGCTTCACCTCCACAGGTGTCCGTGGAGTGTGCCACTCTGTCCAGCATGGTGCAACACCCCAGGAGCACCCGCTAGGACAGACTTCCGTCTGGAGAATCATGGAATGTGTCAGGAAGGAGGAATGTGGGAAAATAGTCAAGTCCAGGCTTCAGAGGAGAGTAGGGGTTAATTGAAGCTTTTAGGAACTGTATGACCGTGGGCTAATTTGGCAGCTCTAGGAGTCTTAGCTGACCCATCTCTAAAAGGGGGTGGTGTGAGGTGTAAATGGATTGTTGGATGGGAAGTGCTTGACTCATAGTAGGCACTCGACAGGTGATAGGATTAACGATTTTGTTTGTTTAGGTTAATCATACTTACAGCAGTACACTACCCAGAGGAGGGAACAGAGGATTGCACTTGGGAGTTGAGAAGGTTTTTCCCAGTTTTGCTGCTCAACCAGAGCCTGTGTGGTTGCTTCTGAGCTTGTCCCTGGAGTTTCAGTTAGTAATCAATTCTTTCATTCAGTTGTTTTTACTCAGATATATTTATATTGGGCATGGGGCTAGATGTATAGCATAAAACAGTGCAAGATTACCTGTCTCTGCTCATCAGAAGCTGTCTGGTGGAGGTGACAGGTGATCCCAGGGACTGTCCTGGGGTGGGTGGTTTGGGAGGCAGCCTCCTGCTTGGGGAGCCACCTGCCTTCCCCTCTGTTTTCTCCATGTGAGCTATGCTGAATGTTGTCTCATCCTCTTGAACATTGGTCTCATTCTCTTCCTTTTTGAAAGACCGGTTTTTGCTTCCTCATGAAGTGATAGTAGTAAGAGTATAAGAGCATATAATAAGGATATGGTCTTGTTTGAATAACAAAGCTCAAAGACTTTAGGTTACTTTGGAGTTTCCAAATCACTTCTATCTACCTTGTCTCCTTGACCTCATAACCAGGAGAGATGGGCAAACACCGTTTTTAATAAACAATGACAATCAAGTCATGTGATCAGGAGCCCTTGTTTAATTGAATTCAAGTTCTTTGCCAGCAAATTCTCTTCCCTTTGCTACCTGTTGTTCCATGGAGCAGTGGAGCTCCAACATCAGCCATACTACACCATTATCCAGGTACTAATAATGATGCTTTCCAGTTACTTAATAAATTAAGTACTTATTTAAATATACTTAGCTTGGCAATTCACTGTTGGTTTGTTTATGTATTTAATGGTACTGGATTTGAACCCAGAGCTTTTACACTGAGCTACATCCCCAGCCTTGGTTTTTTTTTGTTTGTTCGTTTGTTTTGTTTTATTTTGTTTTGTTTTTTTAAGACAGTGTCCCACTGAGTTGATAAGTCGCCCAGACTGGGCCCACAGAGGTGATTTCTGGCCTCACCCTCTCAGAGTGTTGTGATTACAGGCATGTACTGCCATTCCTAGCAGGTTCTGTTATGATTGCTACATTGTCTCAACTTGACAAGGCTAGAAGCTTAACTAAGTAACTTGGCGGCTGTCCACCCTGGGGTGTAAAGGAGTACCTTACCTCTCTAGGTTATTGTCCATTGTGTCAATTTGAGAAGGTCAGAATTTTAACTAAGTCACTCAGCAGGGTCCTTACTTTGTAAACATCCTCAGCTTGTGCAAGAGGAGGGCACAGAGTGGGTGTGAGTGTTCTACCCATCCAAGGGTTGTAGCCTGCTTACAATATAAGGGAGGAAAAGAGGCTTGCTCTTCCCTGCTTTTGCCCTTGTTGCTTTGCTCTCTTCTTCTGCCTTGAAGTGTTGTACAGGTGCTGAGCCTCCCTGCCTTGGAGCCAGCTGATTATGGACTTAAACCTCCATAAACTGTGAGCTAAATAAACCTTTCCTTCCTTCCTTCTGAGTGTCAGGTATTTTGTCCCAGTAACAACAGAAAGTCACCAAGACAGGTTCCATTATTGTAAAACTCCAGTTTTACAAATAAGGAAAGCAGACACAACAAAGTTACATGACTGGCCCAGATTATCACCTGGACCGTGGGACCGTGTCATCCCAGCTTCTGTTCTCTGTCGAGGACTATTGTTAGGAGTCTCTGCCTCAGCAGTGCAGTGGTGTACATGGCCATGTTGTTCCCTGGAGACTCTCCTACAGGGGCAGGGCACCTGACCTGGCTGTGAGAGGGAGACGTGTGCTCTGGTCCCACCTCCTCATGAGGAATGCAGGAACAGCATGGCAGCTGAGTGAGGAGGGCAGCGGGCAGCACACGGGACAGATGAGCATAGCCCTGAAGGGCACAGCCTGAACCAAGAACGGACACACTGTGCAGGCTGCATGCCACCCTCTCTGAGCTCCTGTGGGGCGCTTCTGGGAAGAAGAGCTCGTGGTGTGACACAGTGTCATCCCCGTGCCATTGCCAGGTTGTCAGAATGTGAATCCTGTTTCCTGGATCGCTGAATGTCATTTTAGGCAAGTTTCTGAACTTCTCTGTGTCTTCCCAGTTTCTGCAAGGTAGGCGCTTATGTCACTGAGCTAAATCCCCAGCCCCTTCTTCCCAGTTTCTGAAGAAAAGAAAACCAAATCATTCTCATCTCACAGGCTCAGTATAAAGATTACATTGCTTGGTATCTATGAGGCCCTGAGCACAGTGCCTAGCACTTAGCTGTGAAAATAATAGTTAAATAAATCAAGAAAACAAATAGGAGCTGAATATTCTCAAGGGGCTGGTGGCTTTAGTAGCATCACAGGAGGGACTTCAGCAGGGCCATGGGGAACAGGAGCAGCACTGAAACCCAGGGTCCTGGAATCCAGTCCATTCCAATCTGTAGTTCACCTTGCATGTCATTGTCTACTGCAAAATTAAGCCAAGGAAACAAATGTCACCCAGACATCTTCCTCTCTGGTTCTCAGTGAGAGGATGTGATGGTTTTCAAAGTAGAGGTCCAATTAGGCTGGTATACTTGGGCCTGGGGAATGTTTGAGTTGGGAGATTGGGTAGGAGTGTAGGGTGCTAGAGTTTTGATAGAGCCTTTCTCCCTATGTTCCTTTAGAGAATCTGGCTCTCCCTCATTCCTGACATGTTGGAATCTCTGTCCCAGCCCCTGTTCAAACTTCATTGATTTTCCTCAATGTTGTTTTTCAATTACATTATTCCTAGCCCAAGAAGCTTCTGAATTAAAGAGGTGATTTTCCGTACTTCCCAGGGAAGTGATGGCTCACCTGGTTTTGTAATCCCTTTAACAGGAAACAAAGCCAGAGCCCTACAGCAGAGACACAGTTCTAAAGGGAGGGGAAGGGGCAAATTTCCATTGTGGTGACAGATGTCCAGAAAGCAAACTTGACAATAAGCCTGGCCAGTCTGATGCCAGAACCCTGTTCCCCCCAGTTTATTTCCAAAGGTTATGCTCAAGCAGGCCTTAGCGATAGCTCCAATTTGTAATGCTAATTTCCTTGGAAATAGGGCTAAATAGAGCATTTGTCATTCCTCTCCATGTGGATTACCAGCATCAGATGAGGATTTATGGCCTGAATGCTTCAGCCTCCCAGACAGGAGCCCACTTGTCTCTGGAGGCAGAGATAGGATGTCTGAACATAGATTCATGCTGGAGAGGGTGTCGGGGGTGGGGCTGGGTGTTCACAGTTAAAAATATCTCAAATATTTTTTTTTCTCTAAATCTTGAGAGAGGAAAAAAATGTATCCTGCTAAAGCTTCAGGTTGCCTGGTTATGAATAAAATAAGCAGAAAATGTTGAAAAGGGCTAGGTGCTTACAGTGTTTGTGTATGTGTATGGGGGCAGGGGCTTCCTGCACTGGATATTTCTTTGGAGCAAGGAGGCTTTGACTTTGTGGGGTCAGCTGAAGGGCCTTTCGGGAGCACACACAGCCAGGTCCTCAAGCTGAAAGACAGTGCTGCTTCCTGGTAGCTGGTGGGGGAACAGAGGAGGGGACCTGGCCCATCGTGGTGAAGCCAGCTTTCCAGAGCTTTGGTGTTGGCAGTTAGAGCCCAGGGAGCCTGTGGTGTGTGCCACAAATGTGCAGGAACCAGTTGCATGTCAGGCTCTGTGCAAGGTACCAAGGAGCAAATGGGGACTTCATATCGAATGGTTCTCTGACTCTACAGAGGTTATGACTGGTGGGGAAGACAGGTGTTATTCAAGTCATCCTCAGAATAACATGTGCAATCCCCTCCATGGTCACTCTCCAGATGCATGGTGTGTGAAGCATGGTATCATTTGGGATTCTCAGTTCGGCCTGGCAGAGTTTTGGGATCAAGATGCAGAGAAAGACTCTGGAATGCTTTCGATATGACCAGGTTCACCTAGGTGATGGGATGGAAAGAGGGTCCTACAGGCAACTCCTTTGCTACCTCTCTTGCTTGGGCTATTTCATGGCTGTGGCTTTTGGCAAGTTTGTTCCCTTTGGAACCTCCAGTGACATTGTCTGTGTGCAGCGCTCATCAGGCCTACCCAGGTGGCTGTGCTGAGGACAAGGTCAGAACAGACAATGACACGAACCCTCTTTCACATTCAGTGAGGCTGGTGTTTCTGTGTTGCACAGGAAGAATCTGGTACCCAGGGGTGAGATGATACCCAGGTCTAGCCGTGGTTAAGTGGCCAAGGCAGGTCCAAACCCAGATCAGTGGCAACTAACCCAGTTTCTCCTGGTGCAAAGGAACATTCTCATAAGCCCTACTGTATCGTAGTGGGGTGGGATGACCAGCACCCTGCTGTGGGATGACCAGAAGTGCCTTCTCTATACATGACTCACTGCTCAACAAGGCCCTGGGTGTGAGTGCACAAAGGAGAGCAGGAACTCAAGTGCCTCTTTCAGGGCTACACTTTAGTGGGAAGAGCAGATGCAGATAAGAAAGTAAGCAGATGTGTGATAGGACAGGGGTGAGGGTTTGGTGAAGAATGACAGGAAGGGGCAGCCAGTGGGAGTGCAGACCATTTGACCTGGGCTTCCGGTGAGTTCTCTCTTCTGAAATGAGATTTGAACGATTAGAGAGCCCTGTGCATGTGTTGGTTTCTTATTATTGCATATCAAATCACCACAAATTTAGACAACCCAGTTTGATTTTCTTACGGCCCGGGAGGTCACACATGCAACATGGGTCTCACTGGACAAGAATAAGGTGTCAGTAGAGCCATGCTGCATCCAGGGCTCTGGAGGACAGTTGTTGCCTTGCCTTTACCCCTTTCTGGAAGCTGCTCCCATTTCTCTGCTCACAGTTCTTTTCACCATCTTTAACGCCCACAGCATGTCGCCGCCTTCAGGTCTGTCTTTGACCCTGACTTGCTCTTCTGCTCGCTCCCCATCTGGGTAACCCAAGATAATTTACTGATTTCCACATGAGCTGATAAACATGCTTTGTTCCATCTGCAGCTCTGTCACCCCATTGGTTGCTCCTCTCTCTATTTTTCTGTTATGATGACAAATACCTCAGGCTAGGTAACTTAGAAGGAAAAGAGACTTAGTTTTTGCTCACAATTTTTTGAACTCCAAGAGCATGGTATCTGGTCGGGACCTCATAAAAATTCCATCTAACAACAAGTAGAAGTACATATGCTTGAAAGCAATCACATGGTGAGAGAGGATACAAGGGAGAACAGGAACGGATAGCCCTGCTTGATAACCAGTGAGATAACTAACCCACTGTATTAAGAACTGCATCAATCCATTCATGACAGCAGATCCAGCTCCAGTGCCAAACTGCTGGGAGGATTTGTATTTATTCCCTGAGCTTTGGTTCTGCATCTTTAAAATGAGTACAGAAACTTAGATCTATGATTGTGTGGTTGCCTTCAAAATATACATTAAAAAGGATTGCATTCTGTGGGTCTAGTGTATCCTGGTAATTCCTTGACAGTCAGTATAGAAGTAACCTTACTCAGGCTGCATGAATTTTGACTTTGCAAAAATGGGTTAGGAGAGCCAGGTGTGGTGGCACACTCCTGTAATCCCAGCACTTGAGAGGCTGAGGCAGGCAGATTGTTACAAGTTCAAGGCCAGCTTGGGCTACAAAGTGAACCCAAGGCCAGCCTGAACCACATAGTGAGACCCTGTCTCAAACAGACCAAAAAAAAAAAATGGGTTAGGAACAAAGGGAATCTAAACCTAGACAAATAGGTGCAGTGTGAAATTTGGCGTGGGGTAGGGTGGTGATGGAGAAATGGAGTGGGGCAGGCAGGTGTTTGGGAAGTCCAGGGTTATAGGGCTGTGAACAAAGAAGATACCAAGAGAAACCATACTTTGACTTCACTGCTATGTGACTGAAGGCTGCCTGAGACAGTAGTATGTTCAGCAAAGCCAGAGAGTGTTAAGTGGCATCTCATGTGTATCTGGACTAGAACTTCATATGCAATGCTGAATCTCTTCTTTACATGCCTATATGCATAGCCTATATCTTTCTTGATATATAACTTGTAGCCTATAACTTTCTTGAATGTTTCTCATGTTTTAAAACAAGGCAGGGGAAATATCTTTAGAAAATCTGTGCCCACATTCCCTTTCATTAAACTGAGCTCAGTTTCTCTCTCTCTTTTGTGGTATTTTTAATTTTTCTCCATGAGCTATGCAGAAAGCAACCAGACTGATGAATCCAGGGCTCTTTGTCCAACCATCCCCTATCTCTGACCCACCCCCCATATATTGATGAACTTTCTTATTATTGAATAAAATACCTGACACAATTTGGAGGCAAGGTGTACTTTAGCTCATGGTTTCAGAGGGTTTGGTCCATGGTTGGCTGACTCCAAGGCAGAAATATCATGGAGGAAAGGCACAGTGGAGCAAAACAGCCCAGTTCATGGTGGTGAAGAAAGACAGTAAGGGAACATAATCATAGAGGTCATATATGGACATCAAGGTCACATCTCCATGACCCATGCAGACACGTGTAGAAGTGTGCTTTACTAATTTCCTAATAATCTGAAGCCAATCAAGTGGGCACAGTTAAGCTTAATTATCATGCTGTCACTGACCTGTCCCCATCGTAACTCAAGGCTGTCTGACTGGTGGACCACTGTTCCCCAAACTCTCAGGCATGGTACTGAGTCACCAAGCAGCCCTGCCACCACAGTGGGGATTCTTACCCCTATAAGCAGAATGACCAGATGCCTCTCAGTGCCAGCTCATCTCCTGTTCATAATCCTCACTGCAAGACCACAGAGAACTCAGGCAGGGATCTTCTTGGGAAAATGATTGAGGGCCACCACAGCCCCTGCTGCCTCACTGCCTCAGCTGGAAGGAAGAATGACCAGGGTGGGGACAGAGCAGAGGCCTCCAATCCCACTGTGGCTTTCTCCTGCATTAGAGGCAGCCCAGGGTCTCCCAGATGGAGACAGTTTGCATCAAGTGACAAGAGAAGACTTCAGTATATCCAAGAATTGATTGAGTCCTCAACAAATTTCGTGTTATGGTTCACTAGCTCAGTGATTTTATTTTATGACAACCAATTACTGTCTGAAGAAGGCATATCTGTGTGTGACATTACTGCAATCAGGGCTAGTTTCTGAGAGTTGTAGAGTTCACTCAGTGGAACTGGCTTAAGACACATCTGCTCACACGCACATGCACACACACACATGTGTGTGCACACCCACAGAACTATTTAATGGGCTTAGCTATTTTTCCTGGGACTGTGCTCTCACAAATTCAAGTTAAGCTCTCTTAAATTGTCATCTTAAAGAGCTCCAAAAGAGAAGCTGGAGAAGAGTAATTGACTGAAAAGGTGCACACAGAGCGGATGGACTTCAGGACTCGAGCCAGTTTCCAGTGTCTGTGTGGTGATGCTTTCAAAGCGGGTCTTTCCCAAGGGGCTTCATACAGGTGAGGGTGATACACTCTGGAGAGCTCATCTGGAGGAATCAAAAAAATATTTTTAAGGATATCAAGAGTAAAAGTTGCTTCACAACATGAGCATGAAAATCAAATATTTTGAAATGAACATATATAAACAACATTATATTTGTACGTATAACTAAATTAATACATTCTTGCAAATTGACATTTGACTTTTCAAAGGACATGCATGTCCAGTGTCCCATGCTTGTCTGTAAGGTAGGCAGGAGAGAAACTGCTATACTCACTTCTCTTACTGGGAAACCAAGGCACAGAGTCAGACCAAAGACAGATACCAAAGCAGTCTCTGGGGCAACTGGTCTCACTCCAGGGCTTGTCTTTCACACCCCCACCTTTAGAGGAGGGAAATCTGTAGCTCCTGGCAGGGTTCCTCCCAGGCCTGTCCCTGGTCCTTACTCACCTGAGGCTGCTTCCGCTAGGTCTGTCTATTCAAGAGGGTATTCTACCTGCATCTAGAACCAGCAACTTGTTTGCCTGTGAAGCTGGTGTGCTTAGCATTTGCAGTGTCTTATTTGCAAAGAAACCCTCTTATAATGCTGAAAGGCCCTGAATTTCTTGGTGGTAACTGCTGCTAGTGAGGCTGAGAATGTGCCTGGCTGACTCAGGGCAGTTTTCCTCCACTTTTGCTTTTTCTCAGGACTTTAATTGAAACTCTGTGATACATTTTAAAAAATTATAGTAAGGAGAAAATACTTCCCTTTTAAATGTATCTTTAAAAGCTTAAACAAATGAAAAAAAACTACTTGTAACATATGCAATAAAATGACATTCCAATAAAATATAAGGAATTAAAACGAAGGAACAAAAACAATTGCCTGGCTTATAGAAGATTCATGTACAAATAATCTCCAAACTAAATCTATAACAGCCTAAATTTCCTTTCATTATAAGTAAAGGTATAGCATCATGCAAAGAAAGATTGAAACAAAGTTGAGCAACACACATGCATTTTCAGTTTTCTTCATGAGTATCAGCATTAAAATTTGAAAGAAAAGGTGAAGATTTCTGTATGGATCCAGATCCTGCTAAAGACCTACTGGAAATGAACTATCAGTGATGGTGATTTGTATGATCAAATAAAAATACTTTTAATTTAGAATAAACGTCTTGTGTGATCAGAGTATATTGTGTGTGTTCCTCTCCCAGTGTGTGAGTGTGAGCTTGTGACATCGAAGGGTCATTTCTCAATCAAAGTCTCATTCCAGAAGCTTCAATGATAATTCTTTGGCTTACTGCCTCAGCACAGTGAAGATCCTCCAGATTTAAACTAAGTAAAAACTATCAGAAACTGTAACAGTGAATTGAGAAAAGTTGTCTTTTTTGGCATGTTGCCAACAGAGTGCATATTCTGTGACAGACTTGATTAGAAAACATAATTAATGCTTTTGCTGGAATGAAGGCTAGGAAATTTTATGAAACAAACACATAATAACTAGGAGTTGTTCAAATAAAACCATTCAATAAATTTAGACTCTGGCCCACTTCCAGGGTCTGACCCTGGCAGAGTTGAGCAGAGCACACGAGCTGAAGGAGCCCACACTGACTTGACCATAGTGCCCAGGGAGATGAGCATGATTAGGGCATGAATAAAATCAAGTCCCTTCCCTGTCCTAACCCTAACCCTAAGGTTCTTGAAAAGGTGGTCTGCATTCACTTTCCCCCAGACATGATTTAGATCTAAGACGTCCCTCCAAGGTGATTGTAGGTGGGGCTTGTTGAAGGTGTTTGGATCTTGAAAGCATGACATTCATCAGTGGATTGATCTACTGATGGGTTCATTGCCACATGTGATGTTAGGAGCTGGGGCCTGGTTGAAAGAGGTGTATCAGTGAAAGTGGGACCTGGAAGGATGTGTTATGGCTTCTGTTTAGATCTCCCTCAAAGTCTCATGTGGTCATAGGTGGTTTTTTTTTTTTTTCAGAGGTGGCTGAATCTAGCTTGTGTGGCCCTGGGATTGATTCATACTGCAATGCTAAGCCTAAGGACACTAGGCTTAAGGGTGTGAGTGCTACCCACCCTGAGTATCCCAGATAAAATAAAAGGACACAAAGATGCTATTAAGGCTTCTTGCTTATTTTGTTAACTTCCGCCTGCCATGAACTGTTTCTCCTCTGTGATGCCTGTCTGCCATGCCATCCCACCTTGGAGCTAGCCAAGGATGGACTAAAACCACTATAAACCCTGACTAAATCTATCTTTCCTCCCTTAACTTGTGGGTATTGGGTATTTTGTCTCAGCAATAAGAAAAGTAACTAACACAGGGTATATTCTTGCCTCCAGCATCTCACTTCTCTCTCTGTTTCCTGGCCACTATGGGGTGAGCAGCTTTCCTCTGTCATGCTCTTTCTGGTTTGCACCCAGCCAGCCATGGACTGAACCTACTGAAACCATGAGCCAAAGGAAAACACTCCTTTAATTTGCAGGCATCAGTAACAGGAAAGTGGCTAATACACTTTTTAATTCCTTGGAATTCTTTATCTGAGTTTAAAACCATTTTTATCTTGACCCAATATTATCAATTCCATTGTCAATTAAACAGAGATAGCATTAAGCCTTCCCCAAAGCCACTGTGAAAATTTGATGCACTGTAGGTAGCCTACAGGAGTTAAAGTCTCAGAATTAAGCAGACATCCTGGTCCCAATGAAAATGTTCCTTGACTTCTGATGGGGTTATACTGTGATAAACCCATCATGCACTTAAAATACTTCTAATCTAAAATGCACTCAGTGCATCCAATCTGCTGAACATCACAGCTCAGGAACACAATTCGTGGTAACTACTGAATGCTTTCTCTCATGATCGTGTGGCTTATTGGGAGTTGCTGCTTTCTGTTGCTACCCAGCATCATGAGAAGGGAATGGACTATGGATCATTAGTTAATGCACAGGTGAAATTTTAAAATTATAATTATGATATCTACTCAGTATGTATCATTTGTGCACCAGGGTAAAGCCCTCCAATTGTGGAGATTGTCTGTAATTGCATTGTCTGTAATTCCTGCAGCTTTCTGAGCCTTAGGTTCTTCACCGTAGGAAGAATCATCTCCACTTCTGGCTGCCTTATGAAGCTTACAGTCAGCTTGATTTGTTCTCCTTTTTATTTCTCTGAAGAACCCCACACACATAGTCATGGCCTTGCTTTTTTATTCACAGAATATTTGAATGTCTACTATTGCTGAAAATAAGGATATACTAATGAATAAAAAATCAAATACTAAGTCAAATCAAATAAAGCAAACAAGTATCATGAAAACATTGGGTCAGGGTCTAGGATGCCCTGTGCATACACTTTGATCTTTCCATATCCTTTCTTAATTATGGTCTTATGGGATTGTATCCTCTCGTTGGCCCCAAACTGTTCTGTCCTTGCATATCCAGCACTGAGATAGAGCCCTGAAACTCAGCACTCAGTTTGTGTTTATGGAATGAATGACTCCCATCCATGGTAGACTAAAGGTCCAAAAGTATGAACTTTGGAATGAAAAACTATTCAGACTCAGAAAATGCATTTGTTTTCATGCTGGTTGCATGGAATTCTGCCTACTGGTTCCTGGGCTAACATCCTTTCTGAAGCTCCTGCATGACCTGATAACCCATTTTTTCTTCACTCTTCTAGCACCTGTTGTTAGTAACAGACAACATTTGATATTAACCATGAACAGTTCCTCCTGGTCTATGTCTAAGTATTGCTCCATGAGGATACTTAATCTTATAACAGCTCTTTGATTCTCTTGTGACTTGGCGTCTAGAAGTTCCTGAATTCACATTAGCTTGATTTGACTTAAAATGTTGATTGAATAAGAGCAAACCCCATCTGAGTTTGAAGGATAATCTCAAGAAATAAACACTCTCAGACTTTCATTTTCTCTTTTATATAATGCTGATAAAAATGCTTACTATAGAAGGTTGTGGTAGCCACATGAACTGACTCATTCATTCAGCAAATAGTTACTCAATACTTGCCATGTACCAGTAGGGGCTTAGGATATAATCTGCAAGCAAAAAGTAAAATTATCACTATGTTCAAGGAATGGAAGGAGGATCTTGTGATAAACATAAGAAAATTTTATAATACTTTAAATAATAATCAGTACTCTGAAGAAAATCACAATAGAATAGGTATGATAAAAAGATTGACCACAAATTAGCTTCCTTAAAATACCACAAAATACCAGTTTAGTTTTAAAAGATTATATTAATAAAAATAAAACAATCTGTTTAACACACTCTTTTCATCTCCCAAAGGCAGTTATGTATCAATCTTGGTTTCTCCCCTGTGATCTTCAGAAATTAGAATGCTGTTTCTGTAGTCAGCAGTGAACACACACTTGTTGGCTGGAAAAGAAAACTGATCAGAAAGGAAATGGAGAGGCCTCTGGTTGTGCCCCATGCCTCAGTGCTGAGTCACAGAATGACTTTTCACCACATTGGAAACTGGTAGCAGCCAAGTACAGATAAATGGGGCTGACTTCTAGGACAGTTCTGTCCAGGAACCCACAGTAGAATCTTTCCCCAGATAACTTTCTGGGGAATTCTACTCAGATTTTCCACCAATATGAAAAGATTTTTCAATCCCAAGTACAGTTTTGCATCACTTAACAATGGTTATATGTTCTGAGAAATGTGCTGATAAGTGGTTTTGTTTTTGAACAATCATCAAACGGTAGTTACATAAGCTAAGATATGTATGTTGTAACAAGGGAATGTAATTTTATGGGACCACTGTCATATATGTGGCCCATCATTATGTCAAGCATGTGGTCCATGACTGCACTTTGGGCATTGAAAAAATCAATAATTATAGTAGCCCATAGATGGAGGACTCTTCATCTGTTGGGTAGAAAAGACTATGAATATAAACCAGAATTTGGGGTTCAACATCTTCTATATCTGCTGGTGCATTCTTTCCAAATGACAACAAATTATTATTTGTATGAACTGGTCTGTTTATTCAAAAATTACTTATTCAGCTCTTTATCAACACCTGCCACCATGACAATCACTAGCGGTGTAAATAACATGGACTAATTCCTGGCCTCAAGATGCTTTTAGACTACAGGGAAAGACAGGCATTTACATAAGCAATTATAAGGGTAATATGTCTAGAGTGAAGGACAGGGGTAGGACATAAGAAGGGTGAGGCAGGCGGGGCTTAGATGGTAGGTGTAGCCCTAATTCACTTTAACAGGATTAGGAATGTTAAAATGAGGTCAGTGGATTTGTATCAAAAGGGTCACCATATGTATTAGGGTTCTCCTGAGGTATAGATGTAGATACCACATATGAGAAGGGATTCAGTAGTAGGATTGTTGCATGTGATTACGGAGGCTGAGAGGTTCCACACTAGGCTATCTGCAGGCTGGAACCTGGGACAGTGGTAGTGTATCTCAGTCTAAGTCTGGAGGCCTCAGAACTAGGGAAGCCAGTGATGTAACTCTCAGACTGACCAAACGTCTGAGAATCCGGGCCGCTGCCGATGCCAGTCCTAGATTGTGAACACCGGAGAGCCTAGAGTTTCCATGTTCAAAGGCAGAAAGAGAATATATCTTAGCTGAGAGCAGGAGAGGTAGAAGAAACACCCTCAGATGCAATAATGTTTTCCCGGTTCCTTGGATGTGTTAGTCAGACTTTGGTTTCTACTCCACAGCACCCGAGGATAGCAACTTCAAAGAGGAGAGGTTTATTTTAGATCACGGCATTTGAAGTTTCAGTCTAGCTCTTTCCATTGCTGTGGGCCTGCAGTGAGGCAGAAAATCATGGTGGAAGGACATGGTAAAGCAAAAATGCTCACCTCATGGTAGCTGGGATGGGAGAGAAATCTCAAGAGAGACAGAGAGGAAGAGGCTAGTAACATAGTTTCCATTCGCTTCAACTAGGCCCTACTTTTGTTTCCATTACTTCCCAATAATGCAATCAAGTGAAGATCTCTTCAATATATTACTGATAACCTTGGAGCCTTCATGACTCTTCACTTCCTCAAATCCTATCAGCAACCACAAGCCTTCGGCCCAGTGAGCCTTTGCAGGGATGTGTCATGTCGCAACCATAGCACCAGGCAGTCCTTCATCCAATCCAACTGACCTTACCATCTACCCATGGCGAAAATCTCACTGAAATCATATCATAATGCAAGAAGTTGTGTGTATGTTAGTGTCCAACTTTAATGTATTTAAATAAATTCTTGATTGATTTATACTCTGTAGTTGAGAACAACATGTCCAATATTTTGACAGATTGTAGTTTGTTGTGTCACAGGTTTTTGCCATATTCATTTTCTACCTTAGACTCTAGATGTCTTAGCTGGTCACATCTCTTCTACTGAAGGTTAAATTGCCATGGAGTCTCACCCTGACCCTGATTAATCCAATTTAAGTCACTCTACAAACATGCAATAAAGGTCTGCCAAGTGCCCACCTGTCCTAGGTGCTGCAAATATAATAGTAAGTGTGATGTGGCCCCCTTGGGAACCTGGATTTCTGTTTTGAGTCAATTGAGAATTAACAGGAAAACTCTGGACATGAATCAAGTTAAATGAAATCAATGTGCCATTTATGGTTTCCAGTGATTTCTCCCAGCAACCCTATGAGTTAGATGTTACTAAAATCACTTTAGAGAAAGCAAAATTCATGCCTAAAGATGTGAAATCACTTGTTCAAACTGGCACTCTTAGTGGTTAACCAAATGAGATATGAACCCAGGTCCCTGGCTCTGGTTAAGGACTGTTGGCAGTAAAGGCTTAGCATGTGTCTGGATTGACAGTGTGGGGCTGACCCCTATCATCTTCCCTTTCCATGGGAAGTAGGACCCCACCCAGGTAGGTGCTTATGTGAGCCTCAGCAGGAATTATGGCAACATTTTCACTAAGGACATGGAAGCGAGGCGTCCCTAGATGCACCCTGAAAGCATCATTTATCCCCCTCTCCTCCCACTCTGGGGGCGTGGAGGTCACTTGGTGAGGACCACACTCATAGCTGAATCCACGTGTGCACTTGTCTGGAGATCCTCCCTCGGGTGAGCCAGGTTCCATTGTCCTGTTAGATGGAAATCAGGTCTGAGGAGTTGGGCCAGGACATGCAGGATGATGGTAGCTTTGCTAAACTCAGTGCTGGCCACGGAACCTTATGTGTTTACCAACTCTGAGGAGGTAGAACATGGATGGATGTTGGGTTTGGATTGTTCTCCAAAGGCTCTCTAAGCCCTGGAGCTCCTGGGAGGAGGTGTAACTTTCAGAAGGTGGAGCCTAATGAGAGTTACTTAGCTCATTTGGAAGGGTCTGCCTGGAAGGGGATTCTGAGACCCTAGCCCTTCTTCCTCTTCTCTGCCTTCTGGCTGCTGTGAGGTGAACAGGCCTTCTGCACCATGTGCTTCTGCCATGATGGACTGTCTCACCCAGGGCCGGGGCATGGGGCCAACTCACTGTGAACTGAACTTCAGGAACTGTGAACCAAATAAGCCTGTCTTTACAAATTGATTACTTCAGGTATTTTTCACTGCAGTTGAAGGCTGAGTAGCACAGGTGTTTAAGATAGGTGAGTTAGCCCTGGAACTAGAAGAATAAACTTTACTGCCACCCCCCGCCCTGTCCTTTTAGATCCTGAGGTAAAATGGACTTTCAGGAGCAGATGTGGGAGCTTTCCCTGAGCCAACAGGGCCTGGAGGATGAAGCTCACATCAGGATGAAGGCATGAAGCCAGGGGCATGTGGAGTGCATGGGTTTTCACGGGACGGGGCAACCCTGACATGTCGTATTTGGAGATTCCAGGATGTGGGAGGCCTCTGAGAGCTCAGAAGGAGCTGGATTTGGCACTGCCTAGAGACAGCTTGAGAAAAATGGTTCCAGAGCTTGGTCCAACTGTGAGCAGAGGATGAGAAGACAGGGCCCCAGCCAGTAGATGACCATTGTGCGGCGTATTAATGGGCTAAGAGGAGATGAGAAGCGATGTGTGAATGCCAAGTTTGGGAGCTGGGGGAGTGGGTCTCTGGCATGTGAGGATCAGGAAGCTGAGCAACTCTTACTGACCATGAGGGTGGTCAGGGCCGGCCTGTTGAGAGTGCATGGAGGAGAGGGAAATTTGACCCTCTGAGAAGTGTTCATTATTAGCTTTCCAAGTTTCAGTGCACGGAGTTTTCCATTTCTGTGCTGTGGGGAGAGATGTACTGTGATGAACGAGTGCCTTCTCTATCAAGTGACTCATTGCTGTGATGGAAGTTTCTCCACTGAGCTTCCTCACGGCTTCAGACACTCGTATTGTGGAGAGGAGAGGCCTGTAAATGGGTCAGAGATTCCACTGACCCACAGACTATGGCTGCAGGAAAGGACTTCAGTGGGTCTCCTACTTCAGCCCCTTGATTTCTCAGAAGGAGGTTAGTTCCCAAAGTCATATGAGCAGCCAAGTGAACACCAAGGGCTGACATTGGAGCCAATGGCTCAGTGATATTTCTGTGCTGGGTTATTGAGAAGGTGCTGTAAAAACAGTTGGTTCCACAGTTTCTTACAGGGCTGCATGCTACAATTGCTTGGGCACTTTTAAAACTTGTGGTGCTTCTTCTCTACTTTGAAGATTTTCATTAACTTGATCAGGGATGAGGACTGAGATTAGTATCTCTTTTTAAGTCTTTTAGGATGATTTTAATATGTAGCTAGGGCTGAGAAACATTGACTCAGCTAAACTCATTCCAAATGATATTTCTAAAGGAAGAGGTGGGTGGAAATCCAACCAAAACACACACTAAATGTTATTTCCGTGAAGAAACAGCTCATAAAAGAGGCAAGAGTTGACATGGACTCTGAATGACTGTTGACTATTCATAGCAAAGTGAGCCCTAACTTTGCGTCCCATGGGACTGAGCCTTGCAAGGAAAGGGTTCTAGCATGGGTAAGAGCTTATTGAATGGTTGGATGGATGAATAAATTGGAAGATTTCATTCCAAAAGCCATTCCAGGTGTAAGTAGAAGAGCTGTTTGGGTGAGGTGATTGGAAAATTCCCACTTTCTGCTTCTATTTCATGGCTTGACACTGATACAGATCTTTTACAAGGGATCTGGAAGCCCTGGTTCCTTGGAGTAAGTAAAGGCATGTGTATGCTTAAGAGAAAAAGGCATGCACTGGGTAAATGGAGTCCTACAGTAAAACAACTACTCATACCTTCAGCAGTTAGCTGGGTGACCTTAATCATTTTTTTATGTTATTTTTGTTGTCTGTTAAATTAGGGTATATGCCTCTTCCTCCTGCCTCACCCAGAAATTCATTCATTCAACACACATATATAGGACATCTGTTAGGGGCTAGGGGTAGGCTAAGTACTGAGGTTGAAAAGGACACCCAGAAAGAGGCCTGCCCACTTAGAGGCATTTGCACTGTCCAGTCCACTGACAAATGTACCTAAAGGACCCACAATGTATCTAGCGCTGTGCGTGTGAGAACTTCCTAAGTGAAGTTCTTTCAACATATGTCTTGAAAAAATAAAGCATTAATCCAAATGCAGATGTCTCTCTATTAGATGGTCTGACACCTAATACTTCAAGAATTAAACAGACATCATGAAGTAGGTCCTTCCAGGACTCCCTCAGTGTCCTTTTTGTTACTGCGTTTATCATACATGTGGTGATATTCTGTTTGAATGCCTTTTGAACCATCATTGTTTAGCACTCTTCAGAGAAGTGTGGTCTCCTACTCATGTATCAGGGATCATGGAAACAGTATGTGCTTAATATATACTTGTTAATTGAATGAATACTGTTTTGTGTCAACTGGAGAGATATACTAAAATGTATTTAATGATCCTGGTAAGGCATGTGTTAGTTTTACAAAGTGGAAATTTACATATACAGGTTAAGATGATTTTCCTTGCTGTGTTTTCCATTTTTTAGATATATTAAAAAGCTATGGAGTGTGTGTCTGTGTGTGTATGTGTGAGTGTGAGTGTGTGTGTGTGTCTGTGTGTGTGTGTCTCTGTGTGTGTTCCTCTGGAATGGGACAGCCAAGAGGAGAATACTAACTAATTTCTGTGTGCTGATTTCCAGGAACCAGAGGTCTGATTACTATTTTAAATTGTTTGTGTAAATTATGGTAAAAATGTCTTATAAATAAACTGTCTCATGCAAAAAGTAGTTTGGAGAGTTCCAAGGAATTTCTGATTAGCCACAACAGCCTGTGTTGGAAAAGTTCCCTGAAGGAAAACAGAACCTGGAGAACTCTGCTGTAGAGAAAGGAAAGAAGATCTCAAAGGGGAGGGTGGATATTGGCACAAAGAGGCAGACACACCGAGAGGAGGAGAGCTTCAAATAGGAAGATGGGTAGGCATGGAAGGGGCGGAGATGCCGAGATGGAGAGGTAAGAGATGGAGCTGCAGGACAGACACCAGGGTGTGGACACACATACACTGTGAGCAAGAGACACACAGACAAAGGCTGTGGGGAGATGGAGAGACACTGCAGGCCCAGGTCGTACCCACTGGCTGAGGCATGAGAGAGAGAGGTGTGGGATGAGGGCTGGAAAGACTGTGGCTGGAAGCGCTGCCTATAATTGGCCCATGGGGGATTTTTAATAAAATCTTTCGAGCGATTAGAGGCATTTTATTGAAAAGAGATCTGGGGCTCTTTGGTGAAGAGAGATCAACCTGGACTGACTTCTCCCCTCTGCTCAGCTGCTGTTTTCGTAGCTGTTTGGGGCAGGGTGTGTGAATTCGCCACCTCCCTTTCCCGTCTTCCTGCTGCGTGTGGCAGAGCTGGGGTCCACGCCTCCCTGGGCCATGCAGGGGAGGCACGGGCCCTAGAGTCTTTGGTTTTGCTGCTCAGTTCCTAAGCCTTGCTAGGACAAAGGATGTTATTTTTGTATTTTAAATTGCTGTTTCAGACAGCAAGTGCAGCTTGCAGTAGTCCTTTGGAATCAGACCTGCTAACATTTTAAGGCTTCCTTGGGAATCAGACCTGCCAAGAGTTTAAAGCTAACCAGAGTGAACTACAGTTAGCAAGGTGGTCAGGATGGTTTTCCTCTGTCGGATCCTGGCCATCATTATAATGTGATAATAGGTTACAGGGACCAGGCAAGAGTGAAAGGAGGATGGAATCCCAGAGAACCTCAGGTTCCCTTATTTCATTTTACAGATCGTAAGGCCGAGGCCTGAGGTAATGACTACTTAGAATGCCAGAGCCCTGTGTTTGAGGTCTTTGTGCATTTTCTCTGTTGGGGAAGGAGGGCATCTATGCCCTCACACTGCTGGCTTGATCTAGTCCCCTCCCCATGACAGACTCCATTAATCAATCACAGACCTCGGTCTTAGTTTGTTTTCTGTTGATATAGCAAAGTGCCACAGAGTGAGTACTTTACAAAGAAAAGAGACTGAAAGGAGAGCCTGTTGGAGGTGTTGGAGCATGGCGGCAGCATCTTGGTGAAGCCCCTGGCTGCATCACAGCATGGCAGATGGTGGCATAGCTGGCCTCTGCACAAGAGGGAGTGATCACATGGTAGATAGGAAGCCAGGAATACTCAGGGGCCAACTTTGCCCTTCTGTAATAATGTAGCAGTCAGCTTTCTGGTTACTGAGACATAGTATCCAACATTCACAACTAAAAGAGGAAAGGTTTACTTTGGCTCATGGTTTCAGTGGATTCAGTCCTCCACCTCCCATTTGCCCATTCAATTCTGAAGCCACCAATGGATGACTTTCAGCATGGCGGAAGGGTGTGATGGGAAAGCTTGTTAGTTCATGGTGGCTGGGAAGCAGAGGAGGGGAGCAGTACCAGAAAGGAAGGGGTAAGGAGCCACTTATAGTACGCAAGACTATACCTCCATGACCCACCCAGACTCACCTAGAAGTATGTTTTTCTAACCCCCTTGGCAGCATCCAAGCCAATCAAGTTAGCACATTTTAGTTTAGCCACCATTAACAACTTGCTGAAGGAGTGATGAAACCACTCCTTAAGGTCAGCATTAATCCTTC
Source organism: Hydrochoerus hydrochaeris (assembly GCA_004027455.1). NCBI lineage: Eukaryota > Metazoa > Chordata > Mammalia > Rodentia > Hydrochaeridae > Hydrochoerus > Hydrochoerus hydrochaeris. Next base: position 130,458 of record PVLA01004375.1, on the reverse strand, counting down.
TGAGCATCAAGTGCTCATGACCTAATTACCAAGCATTGGACTCAACTTCATAAAGGTTCTCCTACCTCTCAGCAGCACCACACAGGTTTTCGAGCTCCCAGCACTTGAACTCTTAGGAGTCACTCTTAATTATATACAAACTGTAGCACTTCAATGACTAATCATGACCTGCTGCTACCAGAGCCTTGGACTTTGCCACTGCAGTCCTTGGGGAGCACCATGAATGTTTTCCATGCCGCATGAAGACAGAAATGTCTTTGCCTTCCCTGTGCTACATGATCCTCTCCCCTCCCTTGGGTAGATAGCATTATAGCTCTATCCTCTGTAACATATGATGTTAACATTAGGAAAACATGTTAATTCCTCCCAAGGAATCTAGGTATTATTTATGCATAGAAGTGAGGAAGTAGAAGGAAAAGTTAGTCCAGCTCAATGGATATTTGATATAGTTTAGGTGTCACCCATAAGTCTTATTGTTCAGAGGCAGGAACTGGCTGGGAGAGGTAGGTAATATGGCATAATTGGGAAAGGTGTTTTCAAGTACCTGGCTCCTCTCTTCTGTCTCTGCTTCCTGTCTGCTGGGGGATGAGCAGCTGTCCTCTGCCATGTTCTTCTGCTGTGCCATTTCTGCCTTTGAGCTATGAAGTCACAAACAGAACCTACTGGAAATTGTGAGCCAAAATAAACCTCTCCTTTAAATTGTGGGTGTTGGGTATCTTGTTCCAGTGACGGAAAGATGATTAATGCACTATTTCCTTGCTTTTATGTCGATATTGGGAAAGGATCTGCAGTTCTACTGTAGTTATTTGTGTTTTGGTTTTTGGCAAGAAAGATTTTTATTTTTCCTCAGAAGTTGCTGAAGGCATTGCTGAGAGCTTGACAAATTTACACAGCTGGTGCTTTAATCATCCCAAAGTTGAGGCTGTGGGATATGGGGATGACTGAAATGACAACACCCAACAGCAAGTTATTATTTATGTACACTCACAGCCAGGGAGGAAGACACTGTGCCCCATGCAGAATCACATGAGGACTGCTTGTGGGGCCAGGTGAAGAGTGAGGGACCTGGGAGGCAAGGTTTACAGTATGAAGAGGGTGGAATGGGCCAGTGCAATGAGAGGACGTCATTGGCTAGTTTTAAAAACTGTGGGCTACCGGGACTGAAACCTATTGTTAGAGTATCAAGTACCTGAAGTTAACAACCTAAAGAAAGAAAAGGTTCATATTGATCACGGTTCCAGAGGGTTCAGTTCATAGTCATTTGGCTCCTTTGCTTTTGGGTCTGTTGTGAAGCAGAACATTGTAGTAGGGAGCATATGGTACAGCATAGGAGCTAGAGTCTTGGCAAATGGAATGGAAGGAAAGAGGGAGAAAGAGAGGAGAGAGAACAGAAGATGGAGAGAAACAAAAGAGAAAGAGAGATTGAAGGGTCATATCCTTTCAGGGTATATCCCCACTGACCTATTTCCAATGAGGGTTGCTTCCTTACAATTTCCAACACTTCCCAATCGTTCACTCAACTATGAAGCCACCAATGGATTAATCCACTGATGAGGTAGGTCAGAGCCCTCATGATCAGGTCGCTTCTCAAACACCTCAACTCTGAGGTATTCACTGCTGCCCTGGATACCAAACATTTAGCACATGAGCCTTTAGGGATATTTCAGATCCAAACTGTCACACACACTCTTCAGAGATAATCAGGACGGTGCCTGGCTCCTCTGATAAGTAAAGGCTGTTTGTCCAAGGCACATTATCTCCAGGAGCAGAGTTGGGTAGGGGTGGGAGCCTTCTGATTTGGACCTCTAAAGGTCCTCCCAGTTTCACTGGTTGTCAAAACATCATATAATACCTGTGTTGAACCTTCATTTTAGACAACTTGGATAAGTAGAACTGAAATTGGAACCAGAGCCACTCAGCTCCAAAGCCATGTCCTTTCCCATCCCAACCAAGGGCTTCTGTCAAAGCTCCAGGTGGAATCCAGGGTGAGTCAGTGGTTCTTCCAGTGCTGTCAGCCCCTCTCCTGCTGAGTCTGTGTCCGTACTTCACTGCACTTGGATATTGTCTAATGATAGAATCCATTTCCTTTTCAATCTCTCTTTATGTTGTCACATTTGGTTGTTGGGAGAACTAAAACGTTCTGAATTAATCCAGACAGTGTCTCCAACCAGAAAATGAGACACCCCAGTCAGTGGGACCGGATATATTCAAGGCTAAAAAACATGGATTCATTGAGCTGATGGGGGTTGTACCCCACCTAACATAGTAATTAGAACACAGCCATGAATTCAAATGAGTAGATCAGAAACCCTTTCAAATTAATATTCATACTGCCAGGGTTCTGAAGCTTTAGGAATGCCCAGGGATTGCTTTAAACAACCAACTTACTGCATGCAGTTAAAAATAACACTCCAAGTGTAGAAGTCATGTTTGTACACTATAAAGCTTCAGGACACAGCTGTATGAAAGGAGATAAAGAACTGGCCTTTGCTCAATGGTCAGATGTAGTCACAGAATGAAGTGCTGGTGATGGTGATGTTGATGTTGATGGTAATGGTGATGGTTAAAGTCTGCATTAGGAGTGTTTGTGTGGCCATTTCCGAAACATTATCTTTTGTCTTCATGAGGATCCTTCAAAACAGACATTATTATCATTTTTAAAGTACTTGTTTTACTGGTAATTGACAACTAATAGTTGCATATATCTATGAGACACAGTCTGAAGTTCTTTACAGGTATACATTGTAGAAAAATCAAATTAGGCCAATTAACATACTCATTACCTGGAATAGCTTTTCTTTTTAAATGTGAAAGCATTTAAAATCCACTCTCTTAATTATTTAAAAACATACAACATGGTATTATTATTATTGACTGTGGTCCCTGTGCTATGCAGTGAATCATTAAAAGCACCATAAGCTCTCACATTACACCTGTTAGACTTGCTGTTACACAAGAAATGTAAGGTAACACGTGTTGACAGAGATGCGGAGCAAAGAGCATCTTTGCACACTGTTGGTGAGAATGTAAATTAGTACAGTCATTGTGGAAAACAGTAAGGTGGTTCCTCAAAAACTAAAAATAGAACTCCATATGATCCAGCAACCCCACTTCTGAGTAAGTGCCCGGCGGAATTGAAATCATTATATTGAAAGCTATTTGCAGACCCATGTTTATTGCAGCACTATTCACAATAGCCGAGAGATGGAAAGAGCCAAAGTACCGATTACTAGATGCACAGATTTAAAAATATGGTTTGTATGCACCAGCAATACTATTCAGCCATAAGAACAAGGCAGTATTATGATTTGCTACAACTTGGAAGAATCCAGTGACATAATGCTAAGTGAAATAAGTCAGGCACAGAGAAACAAATACTTTGTGATCCCCCTTACAAGTTGTGAAGTTTAAAAACCTCAAATTCATGGAAGCGAAGAGTACAGTGGTGGTTACCAATGGTGAGTGCAGGCGGATGGGGGAAGAGGAGACATTGGCCAGAGGATACAGAGGTCAGTGGGACAGAGGTAATAATTTCTGATGAGCTGTGATTATCATTTAAGGGAAGGAAATAGAGGCCCAGAGAATTACCTGAAACACATCTCCCAGATAGTACTTGTGCAGTTGCTTGCTACTTACCTTCTAAAGTAATTAAAAAGATGAAAGAGGATGTGCACAATGACTAACCATGGTGCCTGGGGTGCAGTATGCCTTCTACAAATCACAGCTGTTGTCTCCTTTCCAACTTTATATATCACAGTGTCAGTCATGATTACACATGTTGTTGTCCCAAAGAGGCTGAGGGTCCATCATCTCTACTTTGGGGGTAGGTGTAACTTGGAACTTATGGTCTTTACCCATAATTCCTTCATGGAATTCTAACTTCCTAACATATCTGGAATTCCCAAGAAGAAGCTCATTATAGTGGGTTGATTGATGACCCATACCCCACGAATATATTATACCCTAACCTCTGGAAACCACTAATATGAACTTATTTAGAAAAAGGGCCTTTGCAGATGTGATTAAATTTAAGATTTTGAGAAGAGAATACTCTGGGTTTATGTGGGTGGTCTACCGATCCAACACAAGTGCCCTAGTCATTGGAGAGACACGTGGAAGACAGAGGCGATGACTGTGTATAGACACGGATGGGGACTGGCAGTCCCAAGCCAAGGAATGCCTAAATTCAACAGGAGTTAGCAGAGGTGAGAAAGGATTGTTTACAGCATCTACAGAGGATTTTCACAGTCTATGCTTTGACCCCAGACTTATGGCTGCCAGAATTGGGATAGCATATATATATTTGGTGTTCTCGAACATTAAGTTTGTTAGGCTGACTCTAGAAGGCTATGAACCCCAGTGTCCCCATAACTCCTTTGTGGTAGGGAAAGAAGATGACCAGCCCAAGAGCCAAAGCCCTGGACTGAAACTCTCCTGTGCCATTACCAGACTGGGGCTTGGGACAATCTGGTTTGTTCCCTGGGTCTTACTTTTCCCATCTTTAAAATGTGGAAAGATTTGGAGGAAGTTTGGAATAGCACCAGGTACCCCGAGAAGAGGTCTGAATTCTTGGAGCTGTTGGAACAGGAATCATCAAGCAATTGTGAGAAGAAGAAGGTCCTGCAGCTGGTGGATGGGGAAGGGGTGGCCAGTACACATGTGCTCGCTTGATTGTGGTGCTGAGGCAGAATGACAGAGTGTCAGTACCCACGGGTGTCAGTATCTAATCCTGCTCCTTTCACATGTCACCAGGCCTGGGGACAGTTACATGGAAGTGCACAGCTTGCTCACCATAACCAGCTCATTCTACTCAGGAGCAGCCACTGGACATGGTGAGAAAGATGGCGAATAATAGCAAACCCTTCAGGTAAAGCCACTGGGCTGTAGACAATGGGAGGTGCATTTATAATAGTCATGCTGGGCTTTCATAAATCCCAGAAATAATTCTTTTGACCTAGATTTAGTCATGCTCAGGATGTGCTTTTGGTCAACTGAAATGGAGCACAGACTGTTGTCTCATGTCCCCAGACTTTCTTCAGAGCTGCTTGCCTGCTTGGTGCTCAGTGTTGATGGCCTGCATGGCTCAGTAGGGGGCTGGACCTGGAATCTGAGTAGGTCCCTGTGGCTCAGAAGTGGGGGTGTAAGCTCTAGATTGAGACAGTAGCTCTCTCTGCCACTTGTATCTGAGTGAGCTTGGCTAAGTTTCTAACCTGGCTGAACCTATTTGCTCAGCATCAAAATGGGGAGAGATGTGCCTTCGTTCCCTGAGGGTTTGTTCATGTAGCTTTCATAGCAAGCCTGTGAGGTGCAGCTGCTGTGACCCCGTGCTACACGAGAAGGCTTGGCACCATGGGAAAATCCCAAAAGTATCTCCCGGAAGGAATGGCAAACCTGAAGCCTGCTGGAATCCATGCTTTTCACTGCCTCCCTGTTAAGTCTTTCCTGATAGGTGTTCAATCAGGAGTTGCCATTTGGCCAAAGAGACTGAGTCCTGGCCACTCAGGGTGAGAGGGGCGAGAAATTGTTAGGAAGTGCTTCAGCTCCTAGGAGTTGGGCTAACATCCTTAAAGCCACTGTATGTTTAGCAGCCTATGTTCCAGGAGCTTCAAGTAGCTGAGGAGCTGAAGTACCAGGCATGCTGGGAGAACAGCAAGACATGAGTGTGCCCAGTTCAGGACCCAGCAGAATAGGGATGTTAGATTTAAATGGACATGAAGATGTATGATTTGGGGTGATCTTTCCTCCTCCTGCTGCTGTGCTAAGAACACACATGGCCATGTCTGGGGACCAGATGAGAGGTCACTGGGGCGATGCAGGTGGGAAGTGATGTTATTTGGGACTTGAGTGCTGGGACTAGCAGTGAAAGGAGGCCAGGGCTTGCCAGATTTATTCTGTAAGTAGATGCAGAAGTAAAGGAAAGGGGAGAATCAGGGATGTTGGTGGGTCTCTAATTAGAGCACTGGATTGGAAGTTATTATGGTATAGCTCTAGAGTGCCCCCTGCAATGTCTCATATATTCAGAAGTGAGGCTTTTGGAAGATTACTGGCTCATGAGGACGCTATACTCACCCGTGGGTTGACCCACTGATAAGTACATAGCTAAATGTGCTGTTAGGAGACAGACCTTAGGTGGGAGAGGGATGTCACTATGGGTGTGACGTCGGAAGATATGTTTACCCCCTTCCGTCTGCTCTTTCTGCTTCCTAACTGTAAGGAGGGGAACAGCTTTCGTCCCCCAGGCCCTTCCACCATGATGTTTTTGCCTTGGAGCCGGCCAACCATGGGTTGGATTCTCTGACCTGTGAGCCAGGTTAAACCTCTCCTCCTTCAAGCTGTGGGTGCTGGGTGTTTGTCTAATAAGAAGGTGGTGTCGTTACCTGAGAAGGGCGGTCCTGGGAAAGGCTCTGTGGAGGCTCATTGTCTGTTGGTATTGGCTGGTAGAGACCCTGAGTAGGAACTAGGGTAAAAGGGCAGCTCTGAGTGGAGGCTATGGCCTTACTCCCCTCTTAATGTTGAGGGTGCAACCATAGGCCTCACATCCTACTGCACGAGATGGAGCGACAGAAGATGGCATATGGGACCAGTAGGATGATTTGAACCTCAGCCCATCCTGACTACCCTTTGGGACACAGAGTCTGCATGTGCCCACCTTCAGGACCCAGGCTCTGAACCATTGCATGCACACACACACACACACACACACACACACACACACATACTTCCTCCTTGTTAAAAAATAAGTTGTATCCATCACAATGACACACAGCTGTAATCCCAGCACTCAGGGAGGCTGAGACAGGTTTAACTCAGCCTGGACAACTTAGCAAGAACTTGTCTTAAAAACAAAACAAACAAACAAACAAACAGTCTAGGAATGTAGATCAACACAAAAGCTCTGGGTTCATCCCTAGTACCAAAATTTTTCCCTTGTGATTCTGCCATCAGTTCCAGATGGAATCTCTGTCTGTCACCAGTGTCTCTTGTCATGACTGCAGCTTATCTATATTTGTATTTGTCCAGCTTATTTAGGTTTGCTCTTCATTTTCCAAGTTGTCAAACCTGCCTTTTGCTGCATAAACAGAACCACCAATGGAGGTGGAAGACTCCTTCTCTCCCGTTCTGTCCAGGCTGACCTGATTCCAGGTCCCACTCTGCCATAGGCTAGGCTGCTTCCTGTGGCAGTCCTCACACGCTTCTTCTCCTTGGTTTGTACATCCCCTGTCCTCTCGCTGCAGATCTGAAATACTCTTAAAAGTTTATCTTGCATCTCACGTCTTCTTTTCATCACCTGTTTTTCTGTTACCAGAGAGCATTTCCCATTTCCCAATACTGGCACCTTGAGACTTCTTATCAAACAATTTGTGATTATACTGTGGGAATTTCATTTCCTTAGAGCTGGTTTGGGGCTAGGGAAGCTGCTGTCATACAAAAAGTTTTTCTGTCAATCATGTGTATGAATAAATTTAGTTTCCAAACATCTGAAATATATGATTACACCTAGCCAGGTACCAGGGGCAATAAGACTGTGTGTTATAGCCACACAGACATGTATATATAAGCAGAAAAGTTAGGAAGTGAAGTGAAGGCCTCCTTAATAGCTAAATTGATTGTGTAAGTTTTTGAAACATTCCCTGGTCCCGTTTCTGTCCTTGGGCTTCCCATTGGTATGGACAGTCTTTCTTGCTGTCTTAGTCATCTTCTCATCTCATCTCTGGAACACAATAGCCCATACCCATGACCTAAAGGGTGTATTTATTAGATGAGGAGAGGTTTACATTTCAGTTCTCCCATAGTCAGCGGGCATGGTGGAAGGATTTGGCAGAGAAAGTGGCTCCTGTCATGGCAGCCAGGAAGCAGAGAATGAAAGGAGAAGCCAGAGAAAGAGATACTCTTCCTGATTACGAAGCCAGTGACCTAGTTCGTCCAACCAGACCCTGCCTACCAACACTTAAGATGACTGTATCACCCCACAATCCAGCCGTCTTCCACTAGTCCCTGCCTCGGAGCACATAAAGCTTGTGGGGCACATGTAGGTATAAGTAATAGCTCTTGCCTTTCAATCATTTACCTTTGAAGCATCATATTTACCTTTTGCATTAAAATGTAAGTGTATTCTATGTGAGCTCAACCAGCATTTTCTTTTAAGCACCTACTGTGTGCTTTCCTGGGGCTAAAATGACAAACAAGTTAGGCACTGACCTCATCCTGCAGAAGCACAGGGACTTTTGTGCTGTTTCCAGGCATCTGAAGTCCCAGCTGGAGGAACAGGCACCGTCTCTGCAGTCTCAGGGAACACAGAACACGCTGCTGGCTCAGAAATGGTGTTTTTATCTCTGGCGTTGTTGATCAACATCTCCAGTACACAAAGCTAACTTAACTCACTGAGGCAGAAAGCAGTTAACACTTGTGCTTTCCCAGAGCATCTCCACCCCCGTCCCCCAAGTCTGTTCTGACCACAGTGACCGCCTGCTTGGGCTACTGGGCTCTGCTTTATCTCTCACCTGAATAAAGAATAGAGCCCACACATATCCGGTGTCGGCTGGGGAATCATCCAGTCCTGGTGCTTCACGTCTGCCTCCAGAGGGAAGGACAAGCTGCTGTCCCTGGGCTGGTGTCGTGGCTGCAGCAGCCTGGAGGGCTGAAGGGCCTCCATCATCTTGTTCCTGACACGGTGGTGAGTGACGTTCTCTTACTTATCCAGACTTAACCAGCACATTAGTCATCTGCTAGTGAGGACACCAGTCCTGGACTAGATGTTGAAATCAAAGTTCATACTTTGAAATCCTGAGCCACAGTGGTCAGGTCATGGAGGCAGAGCCCCTGGGCATGGGATTAATCCTCTGGCAGGTAGTGGCCCTGAGAGCTCTCTCACCTTCTTTCTGCCTTGTGAGGACACAGCGAGAAGTCAGCAGTGTGCAGCCCAGGAGAGTGTCCTCACCAGATGCCAAACATGCTGGTGGCCAAAGCTGATTTCCAGACTTTCGAACTGTGAGAAAGAACTTTCTATTAGGTATAAGCTGTCCAGACTACAGTACTCCTTTTCCATTGCTCTAACATAGCCTGAGATCAGGACATTTATGAAGAAAAGAGGCTCATTTAGCTCACAATTCCAGAGGTTAGTAAGTCTGAGCATGGCTCTGCCATCTGGTAAAGATGTCCAGCTGCAGCATACCATGGCCAAGGGCATTCCACAGAAAGGCAGATCAAATGTGTCAGCTCCTGTCTCTTCTTAGAAAGCCATTAATGCCATCAGTAATGGCCCACCCTTGTGACCTCACCTAATCCTAATTATCTCCCAAAGGCCCCACTTCCAAGCACCATCTGTATATGAACCTGGGTGTGAGGTTTGCAACAGGGCAACTTGGGGAGACACACTGAAATCACAGCAGAGCTTGAACTGCCTGAGACAAAAGCCACATGCTTCAATCTGTTGGCTCTGGGTGCTTTTTTTATTCTTTGAGGGGACAATGGCAGGTTTAGAACCACACAGGTTCTTTATCAGACAGTGTTGAGCTCTCTGCAGTTGTTGCTGCTGATTTGTATTTCTGCACCACCTGGGCAGGATGCTTAGGGATTTCTGATCCATGGTTTTCTCATCTCTCAAATGAGCTGATAATATTGACCACCATCAGTTTGTTCTGAGGTTTAGCAACGCAGCTTGCACAGCATCTAGAAGAATCTCTTAAACGTGCTTTCCACTTGGAAGATGGGTTCCATCATTTTTATCTGCAGAGAGAAATTTCTGAAGGCACCAGTGGCTGCTGTGAGAAGAGGGTGAGATCGTGTGCCATCTTCTCCTTGGGTTCCATGGTTTCCCTGGCAAGGACTCTGGAGGCTGAGAAGAGCTTAGCCTGGTCTGAGGGCTCATGATGCTGCGCTTCCTTCGTAACTGTTGGTACCACCGTGAGAAGATGAGGGAGACAGATGTTTCACATTGCTGTGCAGGAGACAGGCAGGTCTTCACTAAGCTATTCTTTGTTTAGCTATGACTGCTGTCTATAAGTTCAGAAGTCCAGACAAACACTGTAATTTTAAGGTGTGGACAGCCTGAAAGTGTGAGAATGCAAAGTGCTGTGTTTAGGTGAAGGTGCTTGAGAAAGCCCCGCTGCAGGGCACTCAGCGGACCCTCTCCCGCCCCAGAGCACTGCATACCCCACTCCAGAGCAGGAGGGTTTGGGCTCAGGAGCAGTTCCCAGCCCTCTCTGGACCAGCCCCTCTCAGTTTCCATGTTGGTTCTTGTGTGTGTGTTGGGGAAAGGTGATACTAGGGATGGAACCCAGGTGCTTTGCGCTGAGTTGTGTTCCCAGAAGATGCTCTGTGGCAGCGCTACCATGCCCATCTCACAGATGAGAAAAGCAAGGCTCAGGGGTGGACTTTCCTTAGGTAACTTGGTTTTCAAAGGTTAAATTGATTGAGAACCAAGGCCTTGTGGTGGTGCCATGCTCTCGCTGCTGTCTACAATTCTGGACAGTTCACTAAGAGGAGGAGGCTCATATCAAAAGTGGGGAATAAGGGACTCCCCGGGGCCCCACTCCCTCACCCACTGTCCCCCTGCTCTCCTGCTCTGCCTCCCCCATGCCTCATTATTCCCACTGGGAAGCCAAAGCTGGTCCTCAGCCTGTCACAGCTTCCTACCCCTGCTGCCAGTTGATGCTGGTTTTCCTCTGAAACCAGTAATCTGAGCTTATATTTGTCTTGTCCTCTGGCTTCAGAGTAATTGTTTCCTCCTCCTGTTCCTGTGGGTCACTTTGTGTGGGTAATAAGGTGATTACTCAGAGAAATCCCAGCATTAACTATTTATTCCCAACCACAGTGGGCAGAGAGGCTGACAGTCTTAGCCTGGATCCCTGTGGCTTCTGGGAAGTTCTGGGAGAGGAGGAGGGGGCGCAGTAGAGAAATAGTCTCCTTGTCTGTGAATCAAGATGCACCACTGCCCTTGGGCAGGTCTCAGTCGCCGTGGGCCTCCAGCGCCCCATCCTGCACCTCAGGCTGGCTCATCTGGATGCAGACCTGTGTCTTCCCAGCTCCAAGCCTGATGGAAGAACAGCGTCTCTTTTCCACTGTCCACAGAGATTCCATGCTGAGTTTCTGGGTGGCCTGGCTTGATCTGCAGTCCCTAGCTGCTCATCTACCTTGCTTAGACCACATGAGGAAGCATGGCTATTTTTTTTCCCAGACAAATCCTTCTTGCTGAGTACAGTCCCTGGGATGAATGAAGGAATGAATGAATGCACCCATGCTCGTGTCATGAAACCATGGCAGGTCGCAGCAGAAGAGGGGACATGGCAGCTGGGAGGATGAAGAGGACTTGGTGCCCCTCTCCTGGCCTGGTATGGCCCCAGCTCCTCTCTGGAGCTCTCTGCAAAGTGGAAAGGCTTTCCTGGTTTCTGATGTGAGCCTGTTCATTGGGTTCAGAGCTGATGACAGCTCTCTGCTAGCGCCAAATCCAGGGGTCTTCAGCATTCCTTGTTGGCCTCCTTACATTTTGCCCCACTTTTATGTGTCTGTTTATTTGCAGTTTCTTTGGGTAGAAGAATGAGCATCAGACACTGATGATGGCTTCTAAGACTTGTCTCCCAGAGAGCTGTGAGCTCCTCCTCCGAGCTCCCTCCCACATGCACCCTTGCATCTGGCAGCCCTTCTGCTCAGAGCCCAGTTCTGTCCTGTTCCATAGGGCCCCTGCTTTCAAGTGCCAGCACAGGACTAACTCTGCTTACCCAGCCTTGTGCAGCTCCCAGCCTCCCTGCAGCTTTCTGAGCTCCCTTTCCTCCCTGTGTACCCAGCCTTCTCAAGACTGAATCCCTTAAGGCTGGCTCTATAGTCATCTCTCTGCGACCTCCCTGTACTTCTTCTCCCACCCAGTCAGCACTTGTATCACTAGAGTGAATTTATACTAAGTACTGGTCAGATTTGGAGCTCTAAGAAAACCAACTATAGGATTTGGAAGAGGAGGTCCAGTTTGGAAATCAGAGAGAAAATAAGATGTGTTGAGAGAAACATCATCTTGCATGAAGATTTACAGATGGTAGCTTCTTTTTCTTTTCTTTTTTTTAAAAGGAAAATCCTTCCTTGCTTAAAAACATCTAATTAAAAATAAATAACATTGAGTGCTTCAAGACAGGCATGTGGGCCCCCTAGACCAAAGGAGCAGAACCTGTGCCCCAGGCGGAATCCTTTTCGGTCTGCCAGTGTGGTGTGAGTGGAGTCCCAGGGCTCCCCAGAACCTTGTTCCTCTGCCGAGAGGTCAGGTGTGGCTGGAAGTTGCTACTGATGGGCCTGGCTGTGTGTGAGCATTGCACATCGGTGCTTCTGCCGGTTTTGCCCAAGACCATCACACTCATGAGCCTTCATCAGCTGTCTTCCTCTGCACAGGACATTCTCACGTTCCAGATACACTGAGTACCTATTGTGACCCTTGAAAGGGACACATACTATTGCAAACCTAAGATACTCTGTTTGATCCCACTAACAGCTTTTACCCCATTGAGAATCGATGGTTTGGGTGATTCCTTCTTTCTTGGGAGCCAACAGAATTATCCGGACCATGGAGAGCTCCAGAATTTGAAGAGTAGGATCATATATATCTAAAATTTACTAGGAAGCATAATTTAAAAAAAGACAGTTTACTGCCCTTGGCTGGGCGTGGTGGCTCACAGCTATAATCCCAGTGCTCTGGGAGGCTGATGTGGTATTTCATCCACGGCCTGGGAAATTTAGAGACTTAAGGAGAACCTGTCTCAAAATAAAAAATAAAAGGGTTAGGATGCAGCTTGGTGTGAAGGCCCTGGGTTCAGTCCCTGGTACAAGAAAAGAAAGGAAGGGGAGGGCAGGAGAGAGGAAAAGAAGGAGGGAGCCCATCACAGCCTTTGGCCTGCAGAGCAGCTGGCATCCCCAGTCCTGAGTAGCCCTAAGTCTGCAGTTGCTGCTGAGACCCCAGTCCTGGGGTGGGATGTCACTAGTGTTTGGTGCAGTGGCCAGCGACCAGGTCCTGGGAAGATGGATAAAGGTGACTCAGTCACTGTGGAATGTAACTCCTAAGCTTGTGAGAGAAGAGGAGCCAGCAACAAGGACCAGCATCCCAAGTGACCAGGACCCACCCCAGCCAGAGTGGCAGCAGTGTTTCTCTAGTGCCACTGCACTGACCCAAAGTGTACTGGGAGCCACTGAATCTTCACATCTGCTGTACCCAAGCTGACAAAGGCATCCAGCTGAGGCACAGAGCTGAAAGTAAACTCTGGCTGCATGGAAGGTCCAGCGAAAATAGGCCACAGCTCGGGGTTGGGCTGGACAGCACATGAAACAGGAAGGCTAAGAATTGGCCCAGGAGGCCCCACCCAGAGATGACTGCAGAGCCTGGAGCTTTGGTAGTTTCATTTCCTTTGCACTGGGGAGGTGATGCGGTCTGGCCAGAGAATGCCATGGTGATGCGGCGACCCAGCCAAGTGTCTCTAGCACACTGCCTGGAGTGTGCCCTGGTTGGCATTTCAGGGCTTGGAGCCTGACTCAGCCTACTCTCCATCCCCTCTTCTTCCAGACTGACTGTTGCTCCTTCACGATTTATCCTTGCTCTGTGTCCTTTCTGCCTGTAACTGGTTTGCCACAGTCTGTACAGTTTCCTAGGTGACTCCGCATCCCTGTGAAACCAGGATGTTCACCAGTTTCTAACAAGTGAAAAACTCTTGCTGCTTCCTGGATACACTGCAGTGCTCGCATGCGTGCGTGCGTGTGCATGCGTGTGTGTTCTGCTTTGATCTTTTTTCTTTTTTTGCTTCACACCCACCTCTTTTTTATTCTTCTCTTAAAAGGATTATGCCAGGTGTCTTTTCATCTTTGCAGTGATCAGTCCGTAGGATTGGATGTTAGCAATCGTACTGCTTGGATTTAAATTCCTGGGCATCTATCCTTTCTTCCCCTCCCTGCCCTGGCCCCCCTCCCCTCCTCCAATTTGTTCTTTCACCATATCCAGCTCCATAACTCCGGAGTCATTGATTGAGCCATATCAAATGCGACAAGGCTTTTCTGGTACAGAATCTGCTGGAAATAGCGGCTGTATTATGGCCAAGCAGGTGAGGCTCACATCAGTCATCCTGCCTCATGCGTGTGGTGCTCTGAATGCTAAAGCCAGCAGGGTGAGGAGAGGCCAGGCATTTCCCGGCTCTGCCTGAGGGGATCCCTGGGCTTCCCTGGGCTGCCCTTTTTCCCCTGGCTCTGTACAGGGGAAAGCACGGCTCCTGGGAACCGAGGAAACTTGGGGACCAGGGCTGGAGACCTCCCCCTCCTTATCTGTAAGTGGGCATGATGGTCCTTTCTATCCCAAGGGGCTGCTGTGAAAATGAAATTAAACAGGGCACTGTAAGCTGCGTTCCCAGCAGAACATGCAGTAGGCACTCAGCGCATGGTGGATGTGTCTGCTGTTAATTATTACTGTATGACTGTGTGTAATGGGACCCGAGGCTGGGATGGAGAGGTGCTTCTCCCTGCTGCCTGCCTGTGAAGGCTGGGACCAGCCTCTCCCCAAATGAATAATTCATCTCCAGTCTCCTTGCTTCTGAAGCTGCTCCTGGCAAGCACTGCAGATGAATTCATTTGTCATGGGTGGGCGTGCATTCGCGAGCAGATGGGATTCCCCAGTCACGTGTGCCTGCAGACAGCGTGACACAGACACTGAGGAAGCCCTGCTTCTTGGAGGAGATGGGCGGGAGGAAACCTCAGCTTCTGCAAATGGAGGCGGTAAATCTGCTGCTGCTGCCATATGGGGCAAAAGCTTTGTTCTGCTCTGGAAGAAACAGGGTATTTTCCATCTTGTGGTGTGCCTGACAACGCCTGGCAATGATTTTTACCCATCAGAACACACTCATCTCCTGGCAACTAGAGAATCAATTTATTAATTCATTCCATAATCATTTCATTCCTACTGTGTTGCAGGGCGTGTGTTAGGCATGAAGAACAGAAGGAGTTCTGTGCCGAAGGCTTTGAAAAAGCAGAGGAGCTGGTTGCTGACATAAAAAAGGGGTTTAATAAATAACTGCTGACTGAAAGATACTTTACCCAGCCTGAACCAGTCAGGAAAGGCTTCCTGGAGGAAGTGATAATGAACCTGACATTTGGAAGGTAAACTGGAATAACCTAGATGAAGTAGCATTTTGAGGAACGCAGGGAGTGCAGTGTTCTCAAAACTATCTGTAGATGGATGTCTGAAGTGTGGACAGAAGCTGGGTCATTGTAGCCTTCACATATCTTGGTGGTTTGCACATGTCCTTCCCAGTATGCAGATGGCCTGGTGGGTGCCCCTTGAGGTTGCTGGGGAGGGGTAGATCTTCCTATCACTGTATTCGGTCGGGAGCTCTCTAGCCACATCATATGGAAGAAACCCCTATGTGCTTCTGCATAGCTGCTGCCAGGTAAGGGAGCTGGCCATGCTGTCCTCCTCCCTTCTGTGGGAATATCACGAGAGCATAGTCACAGCATGGACCTGTGCCTGTAAGCTTCCTGCTGCAGCCATTACTTAGACGGAAGCCTCGAAGGCGGAATGCACGAGTCTTTGGTCTTGCTTTAGGTTCAGACAGCTCAGGTGGGAGATGAAATTGCAAAAGAATTTTTGTCCCATGCCTAACATATTCCCAGAAACTTGAGGTTCTGGTTGAACTCTAGTAGGCAATGGCCTGGCACTCCTTGGGGAAGAAACATCCATTCTGCTTCTTTTCCTACTCATAGCTTTCCTGAGCATCTTTTCTTCAAAACGTTGTGCTTTGTGGATCTCCTGAGTCTGAGTCACCCACCTGGAAGGTGGGATGAAAGGCAGGTTTCTGGGTCTCTCATGCGGTCTCAGTGAATGAGAGTTTCCCTGCAGTGAAGTCATGGAGTTTGCATGTTGGATCACCATCCTCGGTGACTCTGAAGCTCTTTCATATTGGAGAAACAACATTTTCCAGCACAAAACACGTTTTGGGAGTCAGCAAGGGGCTGTTGGCTGAGCACCTGCTGTGCATCTTCACCGTAGCCCTGGGGAGCCACTGAGTGGACTTTCTGTAGTGCCGTTTGCCAGCAGAGAAGCTGGGAGACACTGCTTCAAACCCCAGCAGCTGGAGGCTCACAAAGGCCACTGGCCTTGAGTGGGGGCTCAAAGGCAGGGAATGTAGGAAGCTCACTGAACAGGACAGATGCCCGTGGCACAAGAGCAATACAATGTCTTCCCCCAGTTGTCTGTTTGCATCCGTCCTTGGGGGTTGTGGCTGCATCCCTGGTGAAAACTCTACAGCCCGCAGCTTGTGTGTTTAGAGGATTTGAATCCTGCAGTCACACTGAGTCGCAGGAATTATCTGATTGTGTAAGGCAATGTGCTGCACATGGGGCTGTCTCCAGCTCCTACAGATGGTGATATGGAAGAGAGGGAGACGGGGCAGGAGAAGGCCCTCATGATCATGGTGGTGGTGGTGGTGGTGGTGGTAGAGCTATCGATGATGATGATGGTGGTGCTGTGGCAGATATGCAGAGCTGTTTTCTCCTCGTCTAGGCTAGGCAGAGAGCTGTGAAATTTGCTGTGGCAACAGGGAGGACAGAGCAGTTAGCTTTGAAGGTACAGCTAAGAACTCAGATAGATGAGATGGCATCTCACCTCCCTGCATTTCCATCTTGGACAGTGTTACTTCTGTGTTTCCGTTTTGGACAGTGTCTCTCTAGGGCTGTCTCCTCAGCGGCCACACACATGGCCACTTCCTGCCCAGAGAGCCTTTCCAGGTGGCATGAGCCCCGCAGGCATCACTACTCTGGTGTCTCTACCTCCTCATCCCTCCAGCACCCATCCTTGGAGTGGAGCCCTCTGGACCACTCTGCTGTGGTGACACAGTGACTTGGTAGGTGCTCTGTACCTCAGCTAGGCCACTTCCTCTCTGGGGCCCTAGTCATTCTCTGACTCCTAGGTCAAGGAACGCTCTGTCCTCTCTATTGGTTTTGACAAACTCTTCTTGCTGGGTCTAAGGTGATGTTGGGTGGTGCACTCCTTACCTTCCCCAGAGAGCAGGGAATTCACAACAAGCCAAGAAATTTCTCTCAGAAATACCTTCTCTTATTATCACTGTGTCAGGTGAAATCCTCATGTCCATCTCCAGGAGTGGATGGGTGTGGGTCTCACTGTTGGGGTCCAACAGTCTGCTTTTGGCAAAGCTGCCAGGCAAGCCCAGTGCCCACTCCTGAGAGTGTGACAACTACATGGATCCTGGGCCCTCCCCAGACTCAGTGCACTAGTGCCTGCTAGGACAAGGGACCGCAGAATGACACGTATAGTGAGGGGGCGGAGATGCACTTGTCTGCACCTCCCCTTAAAAAGCACCAGCTTCTGTACTACAGCCTGGCTGAAACTGAGGCAGAAAGTCACATTTTGCCATCTGTCAAATTATATAAATTAGCTAAGCAGTCTCCAAATATATCTCTCCTGAGTTACTATGGAATGACATGACCTTGGCATTTGGGTAACTCAGCATATTCCACATTCTTTTTGGGAAAATAGGACTCTGAATTTCTGCAGAGATGCAGTTAAAGTAATGTGTTACCTCCTTGCTCTTTAAAGGACCTACATTCAAAGAAAATGATGCAAAGGGTGATAGCTGGCAATTACTGGGCTGTCGTTCTGTGCCAGGCAGTGTGACAGAGACCTTTCCTGCAATGCATTTTCCCTGGAATTCCCATGAGCCTCTTGTAATTGAACCCCAGGGACAGGTTTCTCTCTCCAGATTTGCTTCTTTCCATCTGTTAGCAATCCAGTGTCTTCCTCTTTGTCCTGGTTTTTAAGGAGCTCAGGGCTTACCTAATTTCACACTCTTGGCCTCTTTTTTCCTTCCTAATCATTTAAAGTTTTTCTCTATTTTAAAAAAATCTTGTTTCATTGTTTGTTCTCTGTTTATTTTAACCTATCTTATGTCCTTTCAAACTAAGGGTGGTATTAACATTTTTTGGTTGAAAAATCCTCATTTTAAAATAAGATACTTTATAGTACTTCCTTAAGTAAACAATGACCCCAGAGCTTTAAAATTATGATTTGATGGAAGATAATTCAGTTTACACATGACATTCTGAAATTGACCTTCTCTATAAGCATAGGGCACCTGTAATCATGCTCAGGGAGAATTATTCCAAGAGTTCTAGTTGATTATATAGATATCAGGTTAGACCAATCTTATAAGTCAAAAGCATATCTAGCTGTCTGATTGTCTTCTCTGAAATGTTTCTCCTCTATTTTGGTATGGACTGTCCTCTAATGTATTAAAAGCGAAGTCTGATTAATCTGTGAGGAGAGAGAAGGATGAGTTAGATGAGATGTTTTTTATTCAACCCATATTTTCTTACTTCCTCCTACCTCTCAGGCATTAGGTTATGAAGGTAGTGAATGAGGTCAAGTCCCTGTGCCCAAAGGTCTCAGAGTTCAATGAGAAGCACACACCCTCAAGTGATACAATACAAACAAACAAACAAACAAACGGCCTAGACACTGAAATGCAGGGAGTCATAAATTTCTGTGTCAGGATGAGGCCACAGCTGCTGGTTTTGAGGGTGCAACAGAAGCAGAAACCCTGAAATGACACCCAGGATTTGGAGGTAAGTTTATTTATGCTGATGGGTACTAATTGGGATCATTCCCAAAATTCAGGTCCTGACCCCTGGTAGTCTAGGGTTTTTATGGGATAAGCAAACAGGAAACACAAAAGCAGACTGGCTTGTCAATTGGGGATTGGTTTTCACCATATGCATCACAGTGACTAGTCCTTTCTAAGAAACAAAGTAACAGAAACTGGAACTGGAACTGTTACCAGGGCAACTAACCAACTGAAGTATACTGGCTGGGGGTGAGGATCAACTTCTGCTACATTTTCCTCCTCTTTTAGTTTCCCCAGCATATCTTTGCTGAGCATATTACATATGAGCTTCTGAGACAAGGCTCAACTAGAAGCAGTAACATTAAGTTTGTCAGTGATTCTAGGATGTGTCCTCACCAAGTTCCCCAAGATTATCTTATTACAGAGTTTTTCCCCAAGTTGTTTTTAGGGAGAGACATAACTCAGACTTGTCTGTTCAATAGCATTGCTCTGGCAAGGCAAGGTGGTGAGGGAGTTTATCTAATCTAGGAGAGTGTCCAATGTGTCTTGAATGCTCTTCAAATCTTGGTCAACTGGTCAAGTATTTGATTGATTGTTCTATTCTCTTAGGGCAACCATCCATAGAGTTAAGGGAAAAACAATAGATAGCAGGGGCAGGGAAGTAAAGACTGGGGTGAGCAGCCTGAAAGGGCATCAAAGTTAAGGGGGACAAGTATAGAACAATCCGGTGAATGATATAGCCTCAGGCTTCAGCCATGCATGGACAGATCAACATCTGGAGTGACTAGAGCAAGGCTTTGAGTGCATTGTTCCTTCAGAGTGAATTCTCTGGTTCAGCTAATTTTTCTAGTTTATCTAAGACTGGATTTCTGAAACTTGTAAAGGTAGTTAATATGCACCAGGGTTATATGTGTGTGCAGTTGTGTCTACAGGTATAGCTGGTAGCAGGACCTTGTAAATTCCTGTTGTGTTTTTTAGTGCAGATAGGTAATATTTTGGACCAGCCTGAGTAGGTGAAGACAAATACTAATGGACATGTGTAATCCCTGTAAGGCTTTATTTTTGTGTAATCTACCTACATACCTTTAAATAGGTTGAGTCCACAACATTATCTGAACTCAGGGCCAGTGACACAAACACTGAAGCCTGAGCTGGCTGCAGGAGTATGGGTGCCAGTACTGTGGCTTGAGTTTGCAGAACAAATGGTGGGGACAGGTGTGGCTCTGATTAAGATGGATCTTACAGGAGTACGGGATAAAGATTTCCTGTCTAGGATTGTTGTGTCAGTCAATTGGACCCTCAGAAAGGATTAGGAGCACAGGTTTGTCATCATTGGTGGCAGGTTTCCAAATAGCAGTAAGAAGCAGTAGCAGGAGAGCTTTGGCCAAAATAAATTTGTCCAAGATGGCCACAGCATATCTAGCCTGTTAGACTCCATTCCTAACAGAGATACCTCTATCCATAAACAGGGTGTATTCAGCATCTGTCAGGAGGTTCATTTTTAGGTCTTGTCAGCTTGAGGCCATGGCAGGGTTGCATGGTCCACAGTTATTGAAGAGGTCCAGTACAGTATGTGGCACCCAGACAGTTAAGTCTTAGCCTACTGTGAGCTTGTAAGTTTCTTTTTTGATCTGAGGGACAGTGGCCATTAGAGTGTGAAGGCAAGTGAAAGGCAGCCATTAGTGACTAGATCAAGTACTTGCCCAGGTAGGACATTGAATACTCCCAGGGACTGACTGTCTGAGTAAGCATCATTATTTTTGTGAACTTAAGTATTCAGATTCTGTAAAGCCTGTAGCTTCAATAAATTTGTGTCATTATTTCCTTGTAGCCAGATTCTGCCAGATATTGAGGTAGAGTTTTTGTGTCTTTCTAGCAGGCAGCTTGGACATCATTAATGAGAAATGCAGGGATATTTTTTTCTGGGTTAACAGGAGCCAATAAAAGGCAGAATAAGGCATTCTTTCAGTCCAGGCAGGTATACCAGCAGGTTGTGGGTGGCAGCAGACTGAGGCAATGTATACAGAGGGCAGTTGTGGCAACATTGGCAGCTCAGAGATCTTGAGCTGACTTTATAGACAGGAGAGATATATTTTAGCCATTTGACAGTCTATAGACACTTGGCAGTTTTGAAGCCTCATTTTTTTTTCCTTTGGGTACTATGATGGAGATGTTAAGGAAAGAAACAGGCTGTCCTGGAGCCAAATCTGTTGCTAAGGCCTCCCCTAAAATAGTTGGAGAGTTCCCAAACCTTTGTGGCAATTGAATAATAGTCCAAAAAGGCTGTATGGGTTGAGAATCACAGAATGCAAGGTGATGGTTGCATTGTTGATGGCACAGAAGTCTTCCCCAAGGTGATTAACAGCCTATTGGGCTTATGTGTGACTGGATACTTGTTTGTGTTCTTATAACATCTGACAGCAATGGGGTTAGCAGTGAGGTGATATGGATGGTGGCTAGGCATGGAGCCAAGTCTTCAGCTTATATCTCTGGGAAGAGAGTTTTCAGAATTGCAGTACTGAGGTTATCTGTCTCAGATTGATGCAGGAATTATCTTCCTCTAACAGTCAGAGTTAAAAGTGCAGAGTTGAATGAGAGGGAAACTGACTGGACTGTCTTGGTACAAAGTGGACAGTTGCTTTTAACTTGAAAGGGAGGAATCTTCCCACAAGTGGTATAGGGACTGGCTTATACAGGAATTCATGTTTGATGAGATGTTCTCCCAGGCTTCAAGTTTGTGCATGGAAGAACAGATGAGGAGTCAGAGTCCCAGTTGCCCTGGTGATGGTAAATTTTAGCAGAGGGAACTTATGAAGGCAGAGCATAGTTCTTTGTCTATTGGGAAAACCACAGATTTCCCCCTCTTTTTGCAATGACTTTGGGGTCTTGAGGGTCCAGTTTGTTAGCACTCCATCTGTCATATCCTTCCAGGTTCAATAGGGTGAGGAGAGGTTCAGGTTAAGGTGGAGCTGGATAGTCAGGTTTTCTTGTGTCTTGCAGACAAAGGGTAGTTTTTTTCCCCCCATCATCCTTGCAACTCATAGCCAGAGGATATGGTCATCTATCAGATAGGATATTTTTCTAACAGACATCAGGTGCTTTTCTTTTATCAAGTTTCTGGGTGGTTGATGGGCTTTTTGTCACCTTCTTTCAGGTCTTTGAATGAAAAAGGTATTGCTGAGTCATCTCAGGTGGGTGTTAGAGTTTGCCATCTGACCAGGATAGGTGCATCTGGGGAAAGGGACTCTGTGGCTAAATGCAGACAATGACTGATCAAACTGGAACTGGTTCAGTTGCATGGAAGTAGAAAAGCAGTGGTATGAAGCTGTTGGCAGCAAATGTGGCCAACAGCAGTGCTAAGGCAGCATTCTTAGGAAAAATGGGCCTCTTTTCCTTTTTTTTTTAAATGAGGGACAGGATGCAGTTTGATTTATTTTTAACTGTGTAAAAGTCCTTTTTCCTGCAGTCAGGGACTGTAAGTTTTGACTAATTAGTTCCCATCACTGACTTCCTAAGTGTGTGTTCTGTACCCTTGAACAATGGTGCAACAGACAAAGGGTGGGTGCCCCTCAGAGAGAGACTATTCAGATGCCCACTTGGCCATACCACTTGTGTGGACTTAGGAACAACTTAGCTAAGGAGGGTGTGAGGCCTCTGTTGTGCCATATGTCAATCACCATGGAACTGCAAGTGAGGGCCCAGTCGGTCACCATGACTAGTGCTTCCCAGTCTTGGTGCACAGATGAGCAGCCTGTTGCTCACACTGTCTGTTCCATACACCCACACATTCATTCACCACGTACTCAGAGATTAGACATTCTAACCCACATTTCCTTGAGGATGGTCTTGACTAATAAGAGTTGATCAGACTCCCCTTCTGCTCAATTTGACCAGGACTAACAGACTAACTAGTGTACCCCTTAGAGTCTTACCAGAATCAGGCAGGCAGATAGACAGACTGCATCCTCCTCCCTTCAAGTCTGATGTGAGCCACTCAGCAGGTAGCCAAGAGTCCTTGTCTAGACCTCCAAGAGGACTTGAGAAATCTCGAGTGTGTGCCATCCTGTCAGGACATGGAGAGATCCTTTCTGCATCTGTGGGGACCACAACTGATGACAAAGAGGTTAGCATGGTCAGTTTTCCCACACAATGCACCAGATGCGGTAGTAATTGGGAACACCAAAATGACACCCAGGATTTGGAGGCAAGTTTATTTATGTTGATGGGCCATGAACAGTATCATTCCCAAAATATCAGGCCCTGATCTCAGGTGGTCTAGGGTTTATATAAGTAAGCAGGAGGTACAAAGGCAGAATGGCTTGTCAACTGGAGATTTATCCTTACAATATGCATTGTGGTGACCAGTTATGCATCACATTGACCAGCTGCTTCTAAGAAACAAAAGTTAACAGGAGGTATAAGCAGAACTATTACCTGGGTAATTAACAAACTGAAGTATACTGGCTGCAAGGGAGCATCTTCTGCCACAATGGTTCTCAGATGGGTGAGATGGCATTTATGCTTGATCTTAGGCATAAGAGGGTTGCACATGATTGAGAAGGACATTTGAGGCCACCATGAGAGAATCAGGAGCTATATCTGGGTCTTTCTGGGTCCCTATGGCCTAGCACATGTCAAATACAGAGTCAGAGTTCAACACGTATTTGTGGCTTCAATGTATCTGAGGGTTTAGAGACAAGTAGAAAAAACTCTGAAAGCAAATTGGACTCAAATTTTGAAAAAATGATAAAGCTATGGATTTCTATAGCCTTAGAAACAATATTGCAAGGTAATAACTTGCCTGTGTCCCTCTCCTTAGGGCCTGTGAGCCCCATGGGTAGAAAAACTTGATGAATTTTGCACTGCAACAGGCATAACAAATACCACAATGTAACATCTTAAATCAATGGCAGATTCTGTAGGTCAAAAGTTCCAGCCCTGTGTTCTCCACCAGAATCTCTGCAAGGCAGAAGTGTCCAGCAAGGCTAGGAGACATCCCAAACTCAAGTCCTCTCCCTAGCTCATTGGTCATCAACAGAATTCAGGTCTTGGTGATTGTAGTTTAAGTTCCTGCTCTCTTGCTGTCTCAAAACCATGGTCTTTTTCCAGATCCTGGACTCTGAGGGCCTTGTGCCACCACCAGTCCCTCTCAATTAGCTGGTGGCATGCCCTAGCCTTTGAATTTTTGACCTATTTTTTTTTTGAAATAGGGTCTCAACATGCAATTCAGACTAGCCTTTAGCTTATTTTGTAGTTCAAACTGCTCTCTAATTTTCAATAACCTTCCTGCTTCAGCCTCCCAAATCCTGGGATTATAGGTGTGCACCACCATGCTGGAATTTGACCTCTTTTAAAACTCATCAGGTTAGGCAAGGCCCACTCAGGATAATCTCCCTTTGGATTGACTCCAGGTCATTAGGGATCTTAATTATATCTGTAACATATCCTCTGCCATGCAAGGAAAATGGCCATAGAAGAGTTATCCCAACATACTGCAAAGTCCTGCTCACTCAAGGACAGGACATCACACAAGGCTTACACAGTTGGGATAGGAATCTTGCGGGATTGTCTTATCAATCTCCCTTCAGCAGGGCTCATTTTAAACTCATTCCTGTATCCTCATGACCTGGCATAAGAGTAGGGCTAGATGCTTGTTGTATTGAAGGATAAGAAAATACTCAGATGTGAGACATGGAAAAGAGTCCAGTTCCTATAGCAGGTATATTCCTGGTGGTAGAGACAGAAGACTCACACTCACAGCACCAGAATAACAAATAAGCTTGGAACATCATTTCATACTTGAAAGTTTCCCCATGGAGTAATACGCCAAAGTTTTGAAGGAAAAATTCAGGCAAAAATGATTCCACATCTTGCATATGAGAAGCAGACTTCTGGACTTGGCTCGCAGTAGGTTAAAAACAAAACAACACTAAAAAGAGGTCCATTTCCATCCTGGCATTTATAGCCTGCACAATCCCTTTTAAAATCCTTTGGTATGCAACTTAATTATTATTAATCAAATGGATAGATGAATGGGTAAGCAAGAGAGTGAGTCCGTTATTACTAGTTTAATTTATTTACCCTCTCAATTCTTGAGCAATCCACCTAGCAACTTCCTGCAGGCCATTATTCAACATCTGTTGTTGGAGCCTCCTTCCCATCCTACTATGGATACTACAACTGGAATTGTAGACCAGACACAGCTCTACCTCTGTGTTCAGCACAGACTTCCCCAGCACGTGTTCTGGGGCTACTTGAATATCACTTCCCCAGGAATCATGAGGAAAACACAGATTCCTGTGTTAGACCCTAGAGGTGGCACAAGAAGATGTGTTTTCCAGAAACTCTACAGGTAGTGAGGACAATAGCAGTGTGAGACCTGCTAGGCAGGGAGTGGTGGTGGGAGATAGCAAACAATTTGGACTGTCATCCTGGATGATCATTGCTCCCTGCTAGGGGAAAGGGTGGGGACAGAGTGGGACGACAGTGTTTTAGAGAGAAGGAATAGCCTAATAGGACCAAAGAGGAGAGATATAGGGACAGGAATGGCAGGAGCTAGAATGATCTTACTCCTTGGGATAGAAGTAGCCTCTTTGAAGTTCAACGCTATTCTCAGGTGCAAGGAATACTGCACACATTGATTTGAACCCAGTTTAACCTTCCTAAATCCAGATTAATCTGTCTCTAAGCCCTGCTTTCCAAGGTGGAGAGAAAAATCAGTTGACTTTATTTGGGGAGTCAGCTCTTTGTTTGGGGAGTCAGTTCTTCCTCTCCACTGGAGACACTGGAGGTGTCACTAGAGTCTGGGTTTTCAGGAAAGAATGTCAGCTGTCCCTTGAAGGCCAACAAAGTGAGGCTGCTGGTTTGTTCCAAGGAGGGCAAAGGCTGTGTGCTTTGGCTGCTGGTGGCCTGAGGGGTGAGGGGAGACCCTGGAAGAGCCCTGTCTCCTGCAAAGTTCACCACTCCCCTCCCGTCATGCCCTCCCTTCGCAGGTCTGCAAGCCCAACGCTCTGGAAGAAGGCTCAGTGGGGAGGCCTTTTCAGCTTGTTTTGACCATAGGAAGCAAAGGTGCCCGGTTGGGGGTCCAGAGCGCTGGCCAACCCCACTGAAGAAACAGGTGTCCCCGGTGTGCACCATGAGGACTAGAGTTAACGGCGATGTCTTGTGCTCCAGAGTTTTGCTTAATGTGTAGATAACAGTTTCTCCTGCCACAGGAGGGGGGTGTAATTCTTTCAGAGGATGGATATGTTGATTTTTTCCACTACAGCTGCTATGTTCATATATATATAATTTATCTTACAACATCCTGTTGTATACATTAAATATACAGATTAAAATTCATTTTTAAAAAGGGAGGAAGAGAATCAGTCTCTTACTTTTTTTTCTCCATTACAAATGATTATCTCACTGAACTATCTTTCTACCATATTAAATTATCTTACGCTTTTTCTCTCAACTCACACTTTTACTGACTGCTCACTGATATTGAGAATCATTGGCCTACTTTTTGTAAGAGTTGACTCTTGAAACCAAATCAGTTAAATTGTATATTTAGTGTAGCTTCTACTCCCTTTCCATTCCCTCCTCTGACTTGCTGTTAAACTGATGCTGAGACAAAGTTGATTAATACTGCTCACATGCATGTGTGTGTGCATGCCTATGTGTGTGTGCAAGTATGTGTGCAAGTATGTGTGCACATAAGCATAGAGAGAACTGGATTCAGGAGTGGAGTGTGGAGGACATAAAACTGAGGGTGTCAGAAGGACCAGATCTCATGACCATATAAAATATTTCTTTTTTTTTGTCCTTAGAACAGAAGAGACTTTTGGAATTAGGCTGATAGTCAGTGAATAGCAGAGGCTGCCAAGGTCATGGAGCTCTTCTGTGTAGGTAGAACTTGGGAATAATTGCAGCCCCAACTCTAGAGTCCCCATCTCCTCCCCACCCTCTAATGTTCCATTCCAAGCTTCACTTGATCCAGGGAGGAAAATGCTTCCTGCTCCCATGACCACCACTAAGGTCTCTCTGTTCTGCCTAATCAGTACCATGGACATGCTTGGGTCTAGATACTTTGAAAGGACATCTGTCTTGCAAGCAGAAGTTTAATCCTCACCATATCCTGTGTAACTGGAAACTGGCATTATTACTCCCAGTGCATCAATGATGAAGCTATTGCAAGGAGAATGTATTGCCCTGCAGGTCCTGCTGCCCTGGGACATGCCTACCTGGCTTGTCCTCCGCAGCTGTGTGGCAGGTAGAACTGGAGTTGCCTGTCCTGACCGACCAGCTGTGAGGAATCGAATTTTTCCAAGGGAGGATTTTAGTGTCACGATGAGCTGCTCCCGCCTACCACTGCTCTGTGTCACCCTCCTGGAGTCTTGTCCTCCTTCTGTGGTGGGATATCACCTCTCTTGTAGGTTGGAGTCCCTGCAGTATCAAATCTGCAATGTCTGCTATATAAATACATGTCAGTGTGATGAAGAAAAGATTAGATCCTGCAAAAGCATTTGTTGCCTTGATCCAGCTACAGTCAGTTTTTAACCATCTGTCTCTCCACGTGCTATAAACTGCTCGGGGCAGAGCCCTGCCTGTTCATCCTGCAGCCTGTCCTACCTCACCACAGTCCCTGATACCCATTGGGTGTCACTGCAAAGTTCTGGCTGGAGAGGATCACTCACCAGTCAGCCCGGCCTCTGGGATCACCTGCCAGATGATGGGGGAGAAGCGCCTCAGCAGCTCCTCCACCTGAATCAAAATACGAGAGGGGAACTCTTCTAGAAGCCAGCTGTGCCCTTTGGGCCACAGGAAAACTGAGTGCTGCAGGAAGAAAGAGGGGACTGCAGGACTTGGGAGGTGCCAGAGCTGTGCTCAGTGGAGCTGACACTTTCACACAGCTGAAAAATCTCTTCTGCATTGGGAGGACAGATGGCGGGGAGTGGGAGCACCCCCTTCTCATGGTTTTCTGCATGTTCAGCAGTGGGCACCGTCTCTTCTCTGTCCACTTTGTGAGATCTTTCCCAGTGGCATCTCTGTGGCCCACTTTTGAAGAGTGGAAAGTCACCCATGGGCACATGGCATCTGCTCCCATAATGTCCCTGCCCTCTCTCAGCATCCCCTGTCACTTTTTCCAGACTCCTGTGTTGCAGGAAATATGAGCTTCGTACAGTGTTATGATTTGCGTCCTGAGTTTCTCTCAAAAGTCTCATGTGTGGGTTTTTAAAGGAGGGCATTGTATGCATCAGTGGGTAGATCATAGCTAAACGTGCTGCTGGGAGGTGGGACAAGGTTTGTCACTGTGCGTACCTTTGAAGGACAAATCTACTTTCTGGGTCTCCCTTCTCTCTCTGCTTCTTGGGCACCAGGATGTGAGTGGTGTTTGCCACACCCTTCCACCAGGCCATTTCTGCTTTGGAGCCAACCAACCATAGCTTAAATCCTCCAAAAACCATGAGCCAAAATAAAAACTCTTCTTTAAGTTTCAAGTATCAGTTGTTTCATCCCAGTGCTAAGAAAGTGACTAATGCATACTCACAGGGGCATGTGCTCAAACCTTTTGTTTCTTAACTGTGGGTATGGGCCAGTCACTTGGGACTCTCCCTTTATCTCATCTAGGGAATGAGGACAAGGGCATTACTGGGAACATTAAAATCACTCTTTATGATAAGTGAAATGCCTGGTGTTCACATAAAATGCTTAAGTCAATTCCTTGTCTCCTACATCCAAGCATCCAGTGGTAGGAAATGGTGACTATGTGAGGGCTTTGGTTCTTATAGGAGCAAGAGAAAAGGAGAACCAGTGGGAGATACATATCAAGGCATTTACTGCAAGGACTTGGCATCAGGGATTATGGGAGCTGGTGCATCACATCCAAAAGCTTTAGGAGAGGCTATCAATAAAGATGAGGTTGGGGTTGTCTGTCATGTGGCCTGATGCCTCTGTCCAAGGGCAGGAGGTCCTCTCCATCAGGGATGTCTTACCTGAGCTTGTCATGCATTTTAACTGATTAAATCAGATCTATTCTAGCTATCTACAATTATATTCCTTCAGAACTCTTGGTGGGCATTTTAGCCACATCTATAGCTTACCTGCACAGGAAATACTTAATGTTTGGTTGAGTAACTGGAGGTTGTCCCACCCCACCCTGACCCATCAAAATATTATTCCAGGTCTTCAAAGAAAAAGACTGGGAAGGAAAACAAGGGCATGAGGAAGACTTTCCCAGAGAGCAAGATCCAATGTCTTCCCCTGGGAATTTGGAACCGTGGCCCTTCTTTTGCTCAGAAGCACTGTCCTACAGAGACAGCATTGTCTTGGTTCTTTCTTCCTTGAAAAAGCTCCTTTGCTCCATCCTTTTCCTCCATCTTCTGAGTTTATGGAATCATAGGGCAGAAGGGATGAGTCTGAGAGCATTGATCAAGTCAAATGGCCAGTCTGTGGAGGAGGACAGGTGACATTTGGCCATGGCTTGGAACTTGGAGAGAATTTCTTCAAGGACAGGGGTGAATGCAGCCCATTTCATGGTTATGGCCCCATGGTAAGGTTTTAGGAACTGAGAAAAAGCCAGGGCAGAGCATGTCTTCTGCCATTTCCAAAGGACTACCAAATGAGGTCTATTTCCTTTGCAGGATACACAAGGCTAGCATAAAACACAGCTGTGGGAAGGGTTTCCTCCAGCAGGGAATGCTTAAGGTCCCTGGGAATAAAAATTAAAAAATCAAAGCAGGAGCCCAAAGTCATGAGGGCATTGGGTCAGTGGAAGCTTCCTAGAGAGGTGACTCCTGGTAGACAGCACCTGGTGGGAAGGGACGGAAGATGTTTAGTGACATAGTTTGGAGTGCACCATCAGTGTGCCTGAGTCATGGAGAAGGGACCGAGCTCACCCCTATAGCCCGGGTCTGCATGCTGAGCAAAAGCTGCTCGTTAGTGAATGCAAAGCCACTGTTACTGGCATGTGCCACACATGGCATTTGGAGTAGTCTGGGCCTTGGAGGACAGCAGTGGGTTAAAATTTGTGCAGAGAAGGCTTGGACCACCTGGCTGGGATATGCCAAGGGATACTGTCTAGCCGCTAGACTCACTGGGAGTTCAGCCTAGATTCATGGCTGTTTGTGAGACAAGTCCTCATGTGGATATTTTCTTGCTTTGGAAAAGCAAATTTGAATTAATACTCTGTATTTTACAGTGAAGGTTTAGGTGTATAGAAAAATTGAAAAAAATGGAGTTCTCTTATCCGCCTCCTTCCTCTACAGTCTCCCTCATATAATTTTGCGTTAGTGTAGTAGATTCCTTATGACTGATTAACCCGTAGTGATATGTTGTTATTCACTGAGGTCCACTGTCCCTCTGTATTGTCCATCTGGTTCTGTGGGTTTGGCCAAAGGCATAATGTCATGTATTTGCCATTTGGTTTCATAAAAAACACTTTCAGTGACCTAAAAATCCCGTGTGCTCTACCTAGTAGAAATCACTTTGAAACAGCATTCAAGCCTCCAAGTGAACCCAGGAAAGTCATAAACAACTGACTAGGTCATTTTGGGTCCTGCTGTGAGATTTAAGACAGACTTTGGTCCATTAGACAGTCTTTGGTGCTTCTCTAAATTAAAATGTGCTGAGGTTTGTCTATAGCTGTGGTTCATCTTTTATAAGAAAGAGAATCAAGGAGACATATTCAGTCTAAATCTTCACCGGAAGCAAGCAAGTTGTTTGCCACTGGACATGGTGTGGTGTGGGAGAGTCCTGGCTAGGGAGCCAGTTCTCAAGCTGGGCTCCTCACTAAGCCAGGAGAAAACTTGGCATTCAACAGACTATGGATAGGAAACAGAGCAAGGTGGGATGACCAGCCTGTCCTTAGATGATCCTGTCACTCCATGCACTCTCTCATTCTCCCCCTAAGCAAATATCCACCTTCTGGGAAGGGACACATCTAACCAGGGTGCTCCCCAGGGTCAGAGTCCCAAAGTCTGTGCCCCTGACAGTTCACCCCATGGGACCAGGCCCACCTTATCCAGAAGCCATGGAGAAAATAATGTCCAACTGGCTCCTTCCTCCAGGATTTGCTTTGGTTCTGGTGGCTGCCAGGTGGACTGGGCCAGACCTCTTGCTCAGAAGCATGCAGTGTGCTGATGGCTTAGACTCTGAATCACCACATCCCCTTTCTCTTGTCCCCCTGACTGAGCCCAGCAGACTACTGTTTCTCTCCATTGCAGGGCAGTGCTGAAGGAAGCCTCCACAGTGTGGGCCATGAGCCCTAAGCATCTGCTCTTGCACCCGCAGGGCATTAGGAGGAGACTGAGCTGGGTGTGTGTGCGTGAGGTGGGGATAGGGAGACATTCTATACGCTGGAAAGCTATAAGCATTCTGAGTACAGATGTATTTGTTTGTTCTGCTCAATTCTTGACATTGCCAGGAGAAAACTTGGCATTCAACAGCTTATAGAATGTCTCCCCATTCATCTCATTCCTGGAGATGAAAGAGATACAGGACATTCCAGTGGAAAGATCTTCCTGTCCCACTGCCTGATAAAATCAAGCTTTCTCTTTGTGGATCCTTGAAAGCCACCAGCTGGGAGTCTTTCAGGCCAGTCCAAGGAGCTCATGACTCCTTGAGTAGGGTTGTATCTCTGGCTCTCACTACAAAGTCAGAGGCTGTTACTCAAATACACTTTTGCCTCCTGGCAGAACGATTCTGCTGCTCTCTCCTCCCTACTCATCCTCGCTGCCAGCCTTCCTGCTCTAGTCGGAAGGAGCTGAGTTTAGGGCTTCTCAGTACTTATCTTGAGTCCTTGCCATGGCCTCTGCAGGCTGAAAGTGAACAGTGCTGATGGGTTTCAGAGGCTTGGACAGGAGACAAACTCCAGCCTTTCCAGGTCACGGTGAAAGAGCAAGAGCCAATGCAATGAAGAGAGGGAGGAAGGAAAATCAAATCCCTGACCCTGTGTTTGGCCATAGCTAGCTGGACCCTGGATGTGACTGCTTAGCACCAGGCTGCTGGAGAGCCTGGCTGTTCTCTTCCTCCAGAACCTTCTCTGTGCTCCAGCGAGGGCCACAGATGTGACACAGAGAAAGAGTACTTTCAGAGGGCACATCTGTTGTTGCCCTGGGCCACATGGACTTCCTTGGCAGCCAAAGCCAGAGCTGCTATGGGACCTTTGGTGGTGTCCCCAGGGCCCAGGAGCTGGCTCCTGTCTCATGAAGATGAGCTAGAGGGAAGCCTCTCTCTGCATCCAGGGACACCTGTGGTGTCCCTTAGAGAGATTGTCCTTCAAAGCTGGTCAGATGTTTCTTCCATTCAGGTTGTTACATGAGATGCACAGCTGAGCACAGGGCCGTGGGGAAAGTCAGACTTGCGATCTGACTCTGCGCCCATACATCACACCACCTTCATATGATCCATAAGCCCAGCTCTGCATCAGACCCAGTAGGTGAAGTTAGAGGGAATGGATCTGAGATAATTTCCGGCTCAGTCCCCTTGTTTCATAAAACAGGCTGATTCCAGAAGAGAGGCCAGAGCTAGATGCGTTCGTGTCCTGCCCCAAGCTTGCCACCTTCACCTGACCAACTTCAACTTGCCACCGAGTCCTTGGTGTCGCTACCTTTAGGAAGCCTCCCCTGCCAGGCCAGGTCTCCCGGCTGCTGCTCCGTCCTTTCCACATACCATTCCGTGCTGTCTTTTCTCTGTACCTGCCTTCTGCTCCACTCAACTATCAGCACTCGAAAGCCAGGTCACACTTACTGTCTCAGCAGCACCCAGCACGTAGCACGGGAAGTAATCTACCTGTGAGAAGGTGAATGAGTGAACAAGGGAATGACCAGTGGCTTGAGCCACCAAATATTCTGAAAAAAGTGCCGAATTGTGTGATAGAATCAAGGAGTGCCGTGGGACATCTGCTCTGCACCTTGATAGTACCTCAGTAATTGTATTCATTTGTTTATTAGCAAAAATTCATTGAGCAGCTTATTAGATGCTAGGCTGGGAATGCAAGAATTCAGTGCTAGGTAAGAGAACATGCTTTGCTCTAATAGTGTTAAACTCTAGAAGGAGAGATCAACAGACCTTATTTAGGAAATATGAAAAAAATAGAGTAATATCATAGTCATTGAGATAAGCAGATATTTTAGTTAGGTAAGATAAGTCAGAAAGAAGAGGTGATATTTGAACTTAATTTTATGACAGATAGTCAGTTACCCTTGTGCATGGAGGGAATAGTAAGTGCAAAGGCCCTGAGACAGACAAGAGCTCATTCAAAAGCCAGAGCCATGTGGCAGAGCAGGAACATTCTATGGGAAGAGGTCAGAGAAGCTGCTCACTGAGCAGAGCCTTGGGTTTTGCTCTAAGAACAGCAAAAAGCCACAGAGAAATTGACTTGTTTTCTGTCTCCTCTGGGTTGCTCAGCACTGAGTCCTGTGTGAATAGAGGGTTGCAAAGGATTGGCTGGACAAGGGTAGGAGCAGAAACTGAGAGCGCGGAGTAGGTTTCATTAGCATATTAGGGATGGGGTGGGACGGGGTGGGGGAGCATTTGTGTCGTGTGTGAAGGGTCCCCCCCCGCAGGCTGTCTCTAATTCACCAGTCTCCGCCTGCCTCCCTTTATGTGGCCTTTTAACCTGTGCTGACTTATACTCTTTATACATCAACAGCAAAATTAAAATAACATTTAAATAGGGGAATAGGCTTATGCAACTAACCTTTAATGAAATGTTGAGTTCTTGGGGCACCCCAGATGAGAGCCTGACATTTGAAACTTTTTTTTTGGCAGGGGAGAGTACATAGAAAATTTAGAAAATATGAGTAATGAGCAAATCATTTTATAAAATGTCATTTAAACAATAAAAGCCATTATAAGTTGGTTTCTTTTCAATCTGTTTGATTCTACACATTTTACAAAAATGTGTAAAATAAAAAGACAAAAAAAACCCTCCAAAATTTGGAGGACAGTATCACACACATACAATGAGCATAAATGCAATCAACTAGTTAAAAGATGTCAGACTTATGGAATGTATTGCTCCTGTATTTTGGTTCAGTAAGAAATGCTAGGATTCTGGAAATTCTTATTTGAAATACACACACACACACACACACACACACACACACACAATTACTTGATGCATTTTAACACTGCAGTGGAGTTTGATGACTCTCTAGCATTATGATTCTCAGTATTTTCCTTTGAAACTGGGTCCCCTAAACCCAATGGGATCATCCAGATACACTCACAGATGCTCTTGGCTGTGGGGTGCTTTCCTTCCATGCACAAGGGGCTGGAAACCATAACTGATATAAGATCTTTCAGGGAACCAAAAAAAAAAAAACTCCCAAAAGCTTAGAACTTAGATAGCCAAGTATGATTTGAATTCTACACTTGGTCTCTTCCTCTCTGCATGGTAACTAACAACAAGATGAAGTTACTACTTTGTAAGGTTCTGTTTTGAACCATTAATGTGACTCTGAGAAGTCTGTGCTTGTGTTTTGCTTTACTCTTTGCAGTGTAAGCAGAAGTTTTCCTTCCATGTAAAGTCAGTTTCTGCGAAGCTCATTCTAGGTTGCCAAATTCCACTGCATGGTATAATTAGTGATTAGAGAACTGATCTCTATGGAAACTGAACCCAGGGGCCCAAGTGTTTGTTATCTGTTCTGTAAAGTGGGGCAAACTGTGGACTACTTAGAAGGCTCAGTGGAAGAACAAATGCAGAGCACAGCGCAGAATGCCTGAGTCATAAATTAAAGTCATGTCTCCCTTAGACCATTTCTTCGGGTCATCACAGCAGTCCAGGGTAGATACTGGAGGTAGCTTCATCTAGCGGATGAGTCACTGTGAGGAGATGCAGAGGTGAAGGTCTCAGGTCCACGCAGACTGCAGAGCTGGGGCAGCACTGTTCTAGCTGTAACCAGGTCTGGATCTGGGGGCAGGGTAACAAGAGTGACAGCTTGAGACATTACTGCATTATCATCTCATGTCAGTTCTTGTCTCATGAGTTTTATGCAACTCTGGTTTTCACTGAGATGTGAAATTACCCTGAGAGATGCTGCTGACATGATGCAAAGCAGAGATCTGATAACCTATTCAGCTTATCCACTCAGCACGTTTTTAGTGAACACCTAGTATGTGCCAGACAGTGTCCAAGATCAGGAGATAGCAAACTGTGCCCTGCAGAGCAAAATTCATCCCCACCTGTCCTGATATATGAAGTGTTATTTGAGGCCACAGCCAGACTCCCAGATCACTGTGCTGTCAGCACAGAACTGAGTAGTTCAAAGACATGTGGAGTTGTCCAAATACTTTCTCTTTAGCCTTCTTTTTCAATAGAAACTTTGTCAACACTTACTTTAGAGGGGTTAGAATAGTGCCATGGCATCAACCAGGATAGAACTCTGCCCTGCCCACATTATGTAAAGTCAGGTAATGGTTAGACCCAGGAGGGAAACAAGGAGAGAGTACAGGTAGGGAGGTTCGGAGGACAAGCATTTAGATGGGGTGGGCTCTTCCTCGGGTGACTTGTGAATAGAGACCTGCTACGCAGCCGGTCATCTCTCCACAGGAACAAGGTTTCCAGGGTCCAGGCGGATAAGAACGATGACAAGGAATTGTGTATGAAGCGCCTACTGCGCTCTTCTTGCTTGGCAAGGAGAAGCTGAACAAAACTGGAAAACTGTTAACATGCTGGAATTAGCATTCTAGGGTACACAGAAGACCCAGAAACGAAGAACTGAAATCAATTTTAAGTTGTAAGATGACTTCAACTAGATATTCCACAAGAAGGAATAAGCTAGAATAGGATAACGGTGGTGAAAGTGAAGGAGGGAGTAGCGGTTGGAGGGGAAATCCAGGTGGGTGTCCCCTGGAAAGTGACATTCGAGAGCGGAAGGGTGAATCAGGCAGGCGTGTGGAGTAAGAAGCCCCAGGTAAGAGCTGACGCAAGGGTTCTGGGTTGGGAATGTACCTGACATTTCTGAGGAGCAGCAAGGAAGCTGGGGTGGCGGAGGCAGAGTGAGAAGGGGGTGAGTGGTAGCAGAAGAGACCAGAGAGGGGTGTGCAGAGGGCAGGCGCTGAGGAGGTCAGTGCACAGGTGGTGAATAAACAAAAGATGCATTCCAAAGGATTTCTTTTGGCAAAACAGTCAGTAAAATGGGCCCAAGAGCTGAAGAACCACTGTTTTTCTGGATTCCATGTAGGTCAGAGGAATTACATCAGAACAGAATATGCTCCTCCAGGGGGAGGTGGTGTGCTGACAGCGTTATGAGGCTGACAGTTGTCATACTTGTGTTTGATTCTGCAGTGTACACATCCTAAAGTGAGTGCATCCCATAGCCATGGGACTGGGGCACAGACTCCCTGCTGGCTCTTCCTGGGCCAGCACACATATTTGGTAAGGCTTTAGAATGGATTGTCATTCTCCTCTCTCTGTCTCAAGGAAACACCCACTCTGTTTGTAGGTAAGTGGGGACAGCGTCCAAGACAGTGGCGAGCCAAGCACTATGCACATCTGTATCAGAAGCAGCTAAGTCAGCCGTGAGACTCGTGGCTCAGGACATGGCTCTCTAGCTACTGCGGGGTCCGAGGGCTGGATGGCAGGAGGATGAGCTGTCCTAGCAGGGTTAGGAAGGCGAGGGATTGGGGTACCTTATTTTGAATCCCCAGCTACAGGAAAGGGACAGATTTTTTTTGGGGGGGGGAGGGAGGGATCAAACTCATGACCTCGAGCTTGCCAAGCAGGCACTTATGCCACTGAGCTAAACCCCAACTCCCAGATGTTTGTTTGTTTGTTTGTTTCTCATCTGATGGCCATAGACCAGAGGGAAAGGATTTTTTTGGATCTAATTTCCTTCATTGAGCACTCTGGACCCAAGAGCAGCCTGACAAAGCAGTTTGGCAGTGTTTGTAGGAGCTCCACGGGCCCCTAAATGAAGGTCACCCGACAGGATCTGTCTTTTCAGTGCCATTACCCACCCCCTGCCGGGAATGGACATGGCAAGCATTTTCGTTCTTGGCACATGTAGTGTGTTAGGAGCTTTGCTATCATTTTGTTGGAGTGTCTTCATGAGAACATCAAGAATAACGGGGGCAGACCCTTCACTGTCAGCCTCTCCAGTTTTCACTGTGGGCACTGAGCCTTGCAGCCTGTCTGTGCTTGCTAAGAAAAGGTAAGTATGCAGGGTCTGCCCTTTTAATACCAGAGTCTTCAGGGTTTGTTTCTCACACACAGCACAAATGGGCATCACACTCAAGACCACTGACATTGGCAGAATCCAGACAAGAAAGACTGTGTCTTGTCTCTAGGAAGTTTTTCAAATTCAAACCTAGAGGAAACACCTCCAGTGATCATATTCGAGTACTTCCATAGTGTCTGGGGTCTTGAAGGGCATTTTCCTACTTTCTGAAATTGTGTCTGCCTTTTCCAATGCCAAAAGATAAGGGTTTCTACAATCAAGGAGCATCCTAATTTGTTTTGAGGCTGTGGAAACCAAATGTTTCCCATTTTTATCTGCCTACTACATGTTTAGAATTATGTTGGTGTTTCCTTCACATTGTATGATTTTTAAAACTGAGACATATTGCTCCTTTCTATTATAAAGGTACCAACCTAGTACTTTCTGGACACCTAAAATGTACCAGGCAAATTATGAACAAAGTTTCTTAATTTAGAGAGGCAAAAATTGATGGATTCTAAATTACTTCATTCATGAGAAAGTTCTGATGATATTCCCATTGTCTTTTTTTCTAGAAATTGAATTGTTTTATCCTCCATGTGGAGGTCTTCCATCAACCTGAAAGTGACTGTCATACTCTATAGGGTGTAAGATAGAGATCAAGTTTCTTCTTTTTTCTAATTAATACCATCCCAAGAATATTTTTTGGTAAATCTGACTTATCAGCATATACCTTATTATTGGTTTATATTTTCCAGCAGATTCCAAAAATATAAAATAGGATAATAATTGCTGCACTGTGATTAAAAGTATGATTCAAGTAAGATATTTGGGGAAAAGTATGAAATTCCAAGGAAAAACAAGAAGATCACTATTAAGTTGCAGCAACAAGCAGAAACACCAAATCAACACCCAGGATCTGGAGGCAGATTTATTTACCTTGATGGGCACAGATCAGGATCATTCCCAGAATATCAGGCCCTGGTCTCTGGTGGTCTAGCGCTTATATGAGATAAACAAGCAGGAAGTACAGAGGCAGAATGGCTTGCCAGCTGGGGATTGGTTCTCACAGTGTGCACCTCAGTGATCAGCCTTTCCCTTAGAAAATCAGAAGCAACTGGAAATGGAACAGGAACTGTTTCCCAGGCAACTAACAAACTGAAGTATACTTGCAGGGGCAGGGCCATTGTCTGCTACATCCCTCCCCCTTTTTAGTTTCCCTGGCAAATCTTTGCTCTTCTAACACAGGGCCCAACTAGAAGCAGTAACATTGTCAGTTGGCGGTGATCTGAGGATAGGCCCCAGCCAAGCTCCCCACGATTATCTTATTTCAGAGTTTTTCCCCAAGTTGTTTTTAGGGAGAGGCATAATTTAAGGCCTGTCTGTTCTGTAACATTACTCTGGCAAGGTAGCAAGGGAGTTAATCTGATTTAGGAGAGTGTCCAGTGTGCTGTGGACGCTGATCAAACCTTGGCAAAGTGTTTGATCGATTATTCTATTCTCTTGGGGCAAATGTCCATAGAGTTTAAGGCAAAAGCCATGGCTAGCAGGGGCAGGGAAGCAAAGACTGGGGTAAGTGCCTAGCAGGGGCTCACAGAAGCAATGACTGGGATAGGCAGCCTGAAGACGCAAACATTGAAGGGAATGGGTATGGAGCAATCCTGTGAACTATATCCTTAGGCTTCAGTCGTGTGTGGACTGGTCAGCATAGTGACCAGTGCAGGGCTTTGAGTGAACCGTCTCTCTTTAGAATGAGCCTTGGAGGAGCTGTACATGTAACTGTTCCAGTGGATCTAAGCTAAACCTTACAGAGGTACTTAATATGTACCTGGGTTATATGTGTGTGTGCAGGAATGTCTACAGATATAGCTGGGCTTTTAGGGGGTCAGCACCAGGAATCGAACCCAAGCCATGCTAGGCAAGTAGGCAATTGCCCTACCACTGAGCCACACCCCTAGCCACTTTCCTATTTATAAACAGAATAAATAACATCTTCTGTCTTAAGTCTTCTTGTGCTCCTCAATTTATTTCTTCATGATGTTTTTCCAGGAGTAGAGCCAATAGATTTAAGGTATGGATTTAAATATTTAGAAACTTGTCACCAGATTGCTTTTCAAAAATGTTGAATCGATTTTGAATACCTAAGCAAACAAAATGAAAATGCCTTTTTCGTAGAACTTTTTCATTATTAGTTTTTAAATCTTGACTAATTCAATGGATAAAAATCATCACATTTGTATTTTAATCTCCAGTTTGTTTGGTGTTATGGTTTCTGTCCAGCTGTCCTCTAAAATCCTCACATGACATAGGTGGAGTGTTTGAAAGGTGATTGGATTATGAGGTGTTGTAGCTGACAGGGTTGTGTGGGATTCTGCTGGTCAGGCGCCCTGTAGATTGGGCCATGAAGGTGCTGGCCATGGTCCTGAAAGCGGAGACCAGGATGCATGCTCTGTTTATCTATTCCTGCCAAAGTGAAGGGCTATCCTTCCTATTGAAAAGGGTGCTATGTATTTGCCTTACCTCGAAGTGGTAGGCTGGCCTTGAGTGACGGTCTGTGTTGTAGTTTCTAAGGTGGTCTCCTTGCTGACAGGTTGAGTGGGCCAGAAATGGTAGTCAGCAGTGTATCTTAGAATGAAGGCATCTGTTAGGGATGCTTCTGAAATTGGTACCTGTGGAAGAGAAAAGAAGAAAGGAATACAGGCACAAGGTGAAGCTGAGCAGCACTGTAGCCTCTATAAAGCATCGGCAAATTCCCCTGGAATCCCTGAAGGTAGAACATTGTTTCAGAATTGTCCCAAGTCTAGGTAACAGGGGGAACCTGGATGCTGGGCCGGGCTGGCTTTGACCTTGAACCACCTTGGGAGGGAGACAATGTCATTCACATGATGTGTTTTCTTCAGCTTAAGCCATCCTCTGTAGTTGATCACTAAATTGTTCGGCCTCCTTTACCTGGTTGGCTTCGCAACATCCAACCATGTCCTCCTGGTCTCTGACCAGAGCACTGCACATGGAGCATCCTGTGAAGTAGCACTGTGCTGTTGTGCTGCATCTTACAGGTAAGGAAGTGAGGCAGTGATACGCATCTCTATGTAGAGTTGATAATCAATCCCAGGTCGGTTGACTTTAGCATCCTGCTTCTATAGATTAAAAGACATGAACCCAGCTCTCCAGTTTTCCCAGGACTTACTCTTACATACAAAGAAGCCTCTTCCTGTGTTTCTCCTGTGAGTTGTCTGGTTATGGCTCTGTGTTGCCGTTACATATGGATGACCTGCTAATAGGTATAGAGCTCAGGTTGCAGCGTCTCATTGTAAACTCCTGTTTGGGTGCTTTGCCACTTTCTAAGGTTTAATGAACTCTGCCAAGAAATTTCATGGCCCTCTAATTCTTTTATCTTCCCTTATTCCTGACCCCTATTTCAGATTGTATGTTTGCTTCTAGAAAACATTCTGGTGATGGAAAATTTCATCACAGTTTAAAATTCTGTCACATTACTTCAAGATGTTTACTTCATTCCTATCTGTTCTTCTCTTGGGAAAGTTATTCGCTCATTCTTTTATTTATTCATGTTTTGAAATTCTGCTCAGTCTGTAGTGAATAGACAGCTAAGGGATGAGTGCACAGAAGCCATGTACAGCATCACTTACAGAAAAAGACAGAAAGGAAAACAAAATTCAATGCTGTTGAGTGACCATTGGCTGGGGAAGCCAATCTAACAGAGACTCATTGAGTCAGGGGAGCAGACCTGCGGAAGAAAAAGACTTCTCATAGCAGAGGGACTTGCTTTGGAGCTTGAAGGATGCAGAGGAGTTAGTTAAGAGACAAACTGACATTGTGCACAGACTTTTATTAGCCTGAGTCAAGTCTGACAAAGTGTATTACCACCAATGGTAGCTAGCACTTCACTCAGAAGCTCTCTGCATGATATCCCTTTTTTCACTCATTTAACCTTCATTTTGCAGAAAAACCAAAACCTGGAGAGGCAGCTTGGCTTTCTCAAAGTCACACAGCCAGAATGAGGTAGAAATATAGTTTGATTCCCTGTCTAGCAATGCTCAGAAGCCACCCTGACCCATGCTGGGAAATAGAGCTGTCTATAGATGCTGTCTATACGTAGCTCTTCCTCTATGAGAAGGTCCTCCTGCCTCCCAATCCTGAAGCCTCACCTGGAAGTGCTCCTGCCTGCCTTCCGTGCTGCACAGCACCGTGAACTGCACTAGACACTGAGCCACAGTGATGAG
This sequence comes from Hydrochoerus hydrochaeris, assembly GCA_004027455.1. Lineage (NCBI taxonomy): Eukaryota > Metazoa > Chordata > Mammalia > Rodentia > Hydrochaeridae > Hydrochoerus > Hydrochoerus hydrochaeris. Next base: position 89,481 of record PVLA01004375.1, on the reverse strand, counting down.
CAAAGCGTAGTCTTGATCCCTGAAATTGCAGAGATCTGGAAGGTGGTGTGTGACCCAGGGCTCAGCCAAGACGCATTGAGCGCATGAGTACAGGAGGCGCTGAGTACTGCCGCAGCACTGGTTAAATGGACCAGACTGCAGTTAGCATCCACTTCTCCTCACTTCACAGCCCTTCTTGCATCCCAAGACTCCTCTGGCCTCTACTGTCACCTGGCCTCCCGGCCTCAGCTTGCCAAAGGCTGTCTGTGCATCCACCTCCTTCCCCACTCATTCCCAGTCACCATGACAATCTTATATCTGCAAATGAAATTCTCTGCATAAATCATTTTTATTTAAAAAAATGTGACTTCCCAGCCCTGTGTGCAGGTTGCTTCGGCTGCCGGCGGAGGCAGACCTGTCTCTGCAGTGGGGGCCTTCTTCCCCTCACTCGTGTCCTCGTGGGGAAGGCAGCAGCTGCTCCTCAAAGCAGAGTTGCTGGGTTCATGGGAAGAGAAGGCATGAAGCCATTGGAGCTCAATGCATAGCGTCTAATCTGGGTGACAGGTTTTAGGAAAAGCTAGAGGTTTGTCACGCCAGGTCTGGCTGCAGAAATCTTATGTTTCCAGCAAACCTCTGAGACAGGTGCTTGCCTTGGCTCCACTCTACAGATGGGAAACACAGGAACACTGAGGTCCAGAGAGGGCCCCTAACTTACCCATGTGGGCTGCACCAAGCAGTGGCAGAGTAGGGATCTGGATACAAGGCCCTCAGCTCCTGGGCCCCCACCTTTTTCCAGTACCATGCTCCCAAGGACAGCCTGCCCTGCTGCCTTCATCCGGCCTCTGCCCCAACTCAAAGCTGGTCTACATTCTCTCTCTGTCCCTGTCTCTGTCTCTGTCTCTCTCTGTCTCTGTCTCTCATCTCTGTCTGTCTCTGTCTCTCTCTCTGTCTCTGTCTCTCTCTGTCTCTCTGTCTGTCTGTCTCTGTCTCTCTCTCTCTCTGTGCGTGTTTTATACTGGGAACTGAGTCATGGCTTTCACACTGAGCTTATATCTCTAGTCCTTTTTATAAGTTTTATTTTGAGACAGGGTCTTTCCAAATTGCCCTGGCTGGGTTCACACTTTTGACCCTCTTGCTTTAGCATCCCAGAGTACAGAAATCTCAGCCATGTGCTGCTGTGCCCCTGCCTTTCACTGACTTTCTTAGGCCTAAAAGCAGGTTTTTCCTCTGGGCCTTGTCTCCTGTCTCCTTCCTCCTTCAAAAAGTCTGACCGTTATAATGACTTGGCTTAAAATCTTGTACAAATTTATAATGTGTAAATTACATCGTGTAAAACTGTTACCAAAGAAGAAAGCCACCTACAGTGACTTCGGGCTGTGCAGCTGAGTTGTCCTGCTGCCACCCCATCCCGGGGAGATGTTGCTGCGCTATTGTACCAAGGCGCTGGGATGCACTCTGCGTGGGAGGCGCAGGGCACACGGCGCGGTGTGGTGGGGGGACACTGCCACTCCAGCCCTGTGAGGAGAAGCTACTCTCTGTTTCCCAGTGCATCAGGCTTCCGCCCACATTTTTGGGACATTTTGTCCTGCTGCTCGATTCAGTGTGACCTCATCCAGAGCCCAGGAGGCTGCACAGCCCTTCCAGCCATACACACAGGGCCAAGCTGAGGAAGGGAAGGTCTCCCTGGGTGTTAGCGCTCTTGGGCTTCCTGGCTGAGACCTGGAGCTCACAGACACTAACAGTATTTGGCAGCTCCTATGTCTTGCCAAGCACTGTTGGGAGTTGTCTGCACCCAAGGCTAAAATTGGTTTTGTTCATTGACCATTCCAAGCTCCTGGAACAGTCCCTGGCACATAGTAGGTGTTCAACAAGCATCTGTAAAAAGAAGGCACTGTAGTTGTAGGCTGACAGTGGTGTAGCCTCACTGGTGTCAGCATTTAAATAGCAAACACGCTCTAAGGAATGGTACTATGCATGTGGGAATCAGGAGGGAGAACTGTAACAATTGACGTGTCAGGAGACCATGAACAGTGCGAGCAGAGGGAGTAAAAGGGGCATTAAAGGCAAAGTGAGGATTATGTGAATTGTTTTGAAACAGAATCCTTGGCCACAAGGACAGTCCAGGGGCTCTCAGGAGTCCCTAACAAAGGTAGCCTCCTTCCAAGGTTGGACAGGTGCTGCTGGATAAACATCCTTGCCGAAGTGTGTCCTTTGCAAGATCATGCTGGCCTTTGTGTGAAGCTGAGGTCCTGTCCGAATCTTTTGTGACACCTTGTGTTGGCTTGGGACAGGCAGGGTATGAGGACCACTCCTTCCTATCCTCCTGGCTTGGTTGATTTATTTCATATTTTTGGGGATACATGCAACTTCAGTTTTATTCTGACCTCCCACCTAGGAATTTCCCATTCACAGGAAAGTCTCTTTTCTCCATCTTGACTCTGTCTCAGTGCTTGGGAGCACCTGGCACCAGTTGTGATGAGCATTTCTTTGGGAAGGTTTGTCACCTATTAGCTTAAACCGAGCCACTGGTGAATTCAGATTCATGAGGCCCGTGAGCCTTGGAGGCACTTTGCATGGTTACCAGCACCTGCAAAGTCTCCACTCTGGAGCTTTTTCATATGACACTTTGGCCAGGGCTGGTGACAGTCTCACACAGCACATGGGTGGTGACAGCAGACCAATCTGGGATTGAGTCTGCATGCTGCTAAGCCCTGCTGTACCACCTTCACCTCTCTGAACCTGTAAAGTTGTGGACAATGGACTGACCTCATAGGGAGACTGGATAGATTCCACATAGGTATGTGACACGCACATCACTCCATGGTGCCACCTTCAGGCTTCTGGGCTTGTCATCTGCTCTGAACGCCCATTGCAGCTTGGCTGTATCCTCTCTTCTCTGCATCCCAGGCCTCTGTGCAGATACTCTGCTCGCATCCTTCTTCTTTCTCACAGCTTTTGTTCCCATCTGTTTCTGCTGGGAGCAGCCTGCTCCACTGTTCCTCCCCCATCTCCCCTGTAGTTCTGCTTCAGCAGTGCATGATGAGCTAGTAATCTACTGGGGTAGGGAGAGCTGCAGAAGGGTATCTGTATCACACAGTGCCTGCCTAATACCGCCTGGGGTCCTGAGAAGTAACTGAAAGGATAGATATCCCCGAATCTCCTCATATACTGCTGTAGCCCCTGCTCCCCAGGAAAAGACCACTAGTCCTCAGCCTGGAGAACATGGCTCCATCACTGCATCCATAGAGTGAGTGGGTACATGCAGGTGGTGTGGGGGTCAGGGCATGTGCAGACGGAGCCCAGCATCATGTGCTGTAAGAGAGGGTGGCACAGGAGCAGACGAGGGGGCTTCTGAGCATCAGGGATTGTTGTGAGAACTAGCCCCCCTTTATCTGGGTTCTGATGCCCAGCTTCCTCAGAAAAGTCAGGAGCAGCACTTCCTGTCTATGAAGGTGACCCTGTCTCTGAGGCAGGAATTGAGAACCTCTTCACATCTTCATCTGGAGTTGGGAGGCTGAAAGAGACAGCCACCTCTGACAGCCCCACAAAAGCATGCATTGGTGCCTGCATAGGGCTGGCTCAGAACCCCGTCTTCTGAGGCCCCACTGAGAGACTGGTGCAGACAAAGCCTTTCCCCACCTTCAGTGCTTGTTTGTGGAAGTGGGGCTGAGGGTCCCTGCAGGAGTTCTTGGACAGGAGAGAGGGAAGGGGCTGGTTTTCCTCATGTCCAGCCCAGCGGATGGAGCACAGTAGGTAGTCAGTAACACCAGCTGTACCCTCTTTCATCCTTTGCTGGGTAAAACATATGGCCAAACATCTCTACATTGTCTTAATTACTATTATCATCACAAGCAACAGTACAACTGCAGAATTTGTTGGCCTCTGTATAATCATAGGTAAGTTAAAAAAAACTTTAAATAAAAAAGGAATGCGGACATTTCCTCAGCAACCCCTAGAAAGGAAATCAGGGGAACGTACTGCAGCCCTGGAAGTAGGAGAAACTGGCAAATACTTCATTTGGTGTGATATGTACCATATCTTTGTCCCTCGAACAATTAACTGGATGAATAAATAGCTGTCTGCCCTCAGAAAGGGAACATAATGTGCAATTAAAATTAAAGACTTTCTATTGAAGGGACCTCTTACATGAAATTATCGGAGGAAGCAATTGCGGGATATTATTGTTTTGCATATTTACCAATCAGGGCAATTAGGAGATACTAAATGTGGGGGGGGGAGTTGAAGGGGAGGAGGGAGACAGGCACCCCCTGGCTGGCTGCAAGGCCTCTGAGGGGTGGTCACATTCCATCCTGGACTGGAGTGCTTTGGAACTGCTGCCCACGATGGCGTGTATCCTGCTGGCTGGGGTTGTTGGGAAGAAGCTCAGACCCAACCGGATGACCTGGGCCACCTTTGGCCTCTCCACTTAGCTGCTATGCTATTTGTGCCTTGCAAGCTTTGATTTCTCTCTCATCTGAAAAAAATAGAGCTAATGATTTGTTCACATAGATTTATTGTAAGAATTAAGGACAAAATGAGCTATGAAATCTGTTTCTTAAAGGACAGTTGGTCATCTGCATCTCTGGTTTTGGTATCCATGGGTCAATCAACTGAAGATAGAAGTTATTACAAAAAAACAGCATTTGCGTTTAATATGCACAGACTTTTTCCTTGTAAATGTTACAGTGCACCAACTATTTACCTAGCACTGACATGGTATTAGGTATTATAAATAATTTTACAGATTGTTTAAGGTATATTGGGGGATGTGCACAGAGTCTCTGAAACCACTGAAATTTTCTTTATGAAGGGATGAAACATCCGAGGATTTTGGTATCTGTAGAGCTCCTGGCATGAGCCTTCCATGGATACCAAGTAATTATCGCACCTGGAAGTAGTAAGTCATTCATAGACATTAATTCTTTTGTGCATTGATATACAGAGACATCCACACACTATAGAGAAGATGAAATCACATGCACAAGCTAGACTACGGATGCATCTCTATGGGCAGGATGTATTCTAGCTCCAAGCACAAGTCAGCTTCTGAGGATTTGTACCACAAGGTACAGAGCAAGAAGTCCTGGCTTGGTTAAGGCCACTGCTCAAGGACTACGTGGCTTCCCTTGCTTACACAGAGATTCTCTTGAAGTCAGCTGTGAGTTGCTTTGGTGGGTGAAATGGCTACTGCTGTTCCAAACATCGCCTCATGGTGCAGATGCATTGAGAAACAGGAAGAGAGTCTGTTTCTTTCCACAGGTTTCTTGTGAACCTAGAAACTCTCTACCCTCCCTGACTGCAACCCCTCCTGCCTTACTGCCCAGAATTGAACATACACTGATTCACAAAGCAATGACAAGCAAGAACGGGGTGACTGTAACATGCCTTGGCTTGAGTCGTGTTTCATTCATTGACAATAGGAGGAGCATCTTTGGAGTAAAGGACCCTTCCATCTGTCAGGCTGAAGTTTCCCAGCACCCAACCTGTTTTTCAGCATCTGTATTGTTCTCAGAGAAAACCCAGCTCACCAGAAGACAAAAACATCCTGTTACAAAGAAAACAGAAGCAAACATCTTGGGAGTTGTCAAGGACAGCATCTGCTTTAGGATGGTATTTGGTTCCATGTTCTAAAGGCATCTTTGAGCCAATGCATGAAAAATATCACTAGAAAGAATAACGCCCATACTGACAACTACTACAGTAACATGATTACTGCCATAGGGTTGGAGTACAACATACATATTCTTTTTCCTATAATATTTTCAGTATTATCTGGATCTTGAAACATGTGTTTGTATTACTGTTTATAATTTGTATTTTGAAGTCACATTTCAAAATAAAATGATCTGTCACAGCAGAACCTTCTCAGTCCATATAATGTGTTGGATGGTTGGCCCTCTTTGCAGGGATGGCATTAGGATGTTTTGGGACAGAACCTGCAACACCAATGGTTACTGTGTTCCAAGCATTTTTGACTAAGTAACTTTGTAAAATTCCCAACTTGCTCCTCTAAGAAAACCTTGTTATTCCTGACTCATAGGTGAGAAAACTTAGTCAGAGTGTGTTAACTTATTGACCCAAAACTTCCCTGGTTCCAAGGCCCACTGTATATGGAGATCATTCAATTACTGTTTATCAGGCGCCTGTACTTTGCCTGTAGCTGTGTTAAACAGATTGGAATCATGAACAAAGCAACCAAACTCTCCCTCCCTATAGAAGTCATAATGTCAGCCAGAAATAGAATCAAGCAGAGCCAAAGTGGCATTTCAGTCAGGTGACACGTTTGGTGGCCGGGGAGGGAGGCTCTACCTCTACTTCCTTCCATTTCTTCTGCTCTGCCCTTCACTCCCTGCAGTAGTCATGGTTTTCTAGAGAGCTAGAGCCCAGGGACTGAGTGGACATAAATGGAGGGACAATTCCTCTGGACGACTGGCTTGTGAGGTGATAGGGGCAGTGATGCTCTCCCTGCTGGTGACCTGGGAAGCCAGTGGTCTGGCCACAGTTCAGATCTGGCAGCCTGATAGCCACTGATGTCCAGGGATGCATCAAATATGTGTCTCTGCTTAAGCAGAGAGAACCAACTTGTGCTTCCTCTGTGATTTTTTGTTTGTTTGTTTGTTTTTATTTTTTTCTCTGTTCTATTTTGACCTGCAGTGGATTGGGTAATGCTGCCTGGATTGGTGAAAACCATCTTGTTTATTCAGTCTACTGCTGCAGATGCTGGTCTGTTTTGTAAACACCCTCACGGACATATCCAGAAGTAACATATCTCACTAAGCATCTGGACCTCCCTGAGACCAATCATACAGACACAGCAATCACCATCATTGTCCTCGTTTCTCCTCTCCATCTCCTTCACCTCCTTTTTAAGTAGTTCATTCTCTTCTTCACCCCCTTCTTTGTATGGCTACTGGCAGGTGTTGGGGGCTGGTGGCTGATGCGTGGCTGAGCCTGTTATGAACACAGACTGAGGTTCTGCTTTTGAGGTCTGGGGTCAGTTCTAATTTGAGCCAGTGTCCTCTACTTCTTTGGGCCTCAGACTGCCTTTCAGTGAAATGAGGAGACAAATCATGGCTCTGATTTCCAGATCAGATGCTGGGGGAGAATCAGACACCCTAAGGAGCATAAAAGACTTGATCAAATGACAAGAGATGTGCAAACATAAGTTAGTTTACAAGTATCAAAAACCAAGTTGAGAGCTCAGCATAGGCGATTTAGTAACTTAACAAGCCCCTTTCTCAGAATAAAAACAAAACAAAAAAAGGACTGGACATGTAGCTCAGTGTGAAGGCCCAGTAGTGCAAAATTAATAACAACATTAAAAATAGGTTTGAGTCGGGTCTCTGAGGTGTCTGGACAGTCGCAGGGGTCTTGTCTAGATGAGTAACTGCCTGGGAAGCAGCGTCTCTTTGTTCTCCGATGTGGGCTCTGCTGCCTTTTACCTTTCCTTTCTCCAGTGTCCCAAACCTCTCCTGGTTAAAGAGACCACTGGGTGTCACACCTAGGACTGGGTAGGTGACTGGGAAGACAGTGAGAGGGGTAGGGAACATTTAGTTAAATGTGCAACCCTGGATCCCCAGCCTGGCTTTTATAATAAATAGGGTAATTGTGCTCATTAGGATGTAAAGTATTGCTGATTGTGAGCCAGGCCGTCAAGTGAACTACAAATTTGCAAGAAGAGAAATAGCAGAAATGTTCAATATACACATCCATTTAAGACATTCTGGTTTCAGAAATATAATGTGAGGAGAAAGAAGCATGATCCTAAAATTGAAGAATTGGAGTATTAACTGTGGGATGGCGATTTGGATAAATGAAGTTAAGTAGAGAGAATAAATTTGGCTTTCTAGGTAAATTCAAATAGGTTAAATACATCATCAGAGCTGTTCTGTGAGGGTCTGACAGAAGACAGTTCTGGGCACCCAGCTATGCTAAAACACAGCCTGCCCTTCAGCAGCCAGTGTGTAAAGTGTGAATAACTAATCCAGCATGAGTGCCCCGCTGGCCGGTGCAGACCACCAGGCATGCACAGTGAGCAGGTGCAGGTACAGGCCTGGGACAGGGACAGGGTCAGGGGAGGACTCCAAGCGCAGAGCCAGTGGTGATCTCCACAGATGAGGAGTGAGCCTGGAGGAGAGGCTGAGACAGCACCCAGGGACAGGGAGCGAGGCAGGCAGAGTCACACAGCTGCGTGGGCGAGGTGGCTGTGTGTGTCTTTGTGGGAGGAGAGAGCGTGCTGCTCCCTGGGGAGCTGGGACTTTGCTGGGAGTCAGCAGAAGGCTCTGCACGGCAGGGATCAGACCCACAGGGAAACCGTATCCTGGCCTGGATGAGATGGGGCTCGATGCCGTTCTCAGTCGGAGGCCAGGGGAGCCCTGGCATCTCCTAGGTCCTTCCAGGGAGACTGAGGTTACACAGCCCTCTATGTCCTCCTCTCTGTGTGCGGGGTGGTGGGCTCAGACACGCGTGGTGTGCCCTGTTGGGACAGACTGCAGGTGGCAGAGGGGAAGGCCAGCTGCTCTCCCTCTCTCTCTCCTCTGCGTTCACGTTCACATGTGCACAGTGCTTGGAAGGTCCAGTTGTATGTCTGGCACTATTTATTTACTTATTTTTAATTTTGAGATAGAGTCTTTCTGAATTGCTATATTACTGAGGATGTGCTCCAGGTTGTGACCCTCCTGCCTTGGTGTCCCAAATGCTAAGGTTATAGGCATGGGACACCGTGCCAGGCTAAGAGGGCTTGTCTTAACCCAGGCATTTAAGAGGTGTGCAAAGAGACAGAACATCGGCATTCTCTCAGCAGTAATGATCCATTTTGGCAATCATTTTTTAAATAAAATACAATATTCTTGATGCTAACATGTAATGAGTTTACCATAATACATTTTAAACGAATTGAAATGTTTAGAACACCTCCATTTTAATTTATAATCAGATAAATATTATGGGTATGATCTTCATAAGCAACAGTTCTTTGAGATCTACAGTATCTAAAGATAGAGCGGTCCTGAGACCTTCCAAATGTTGAGAACTGGTATTTAAAGATGGACTTTGTAAGAGAGGCCCGTGTCAGGGGATCCCTGCAGGGGGCAGTATTTGGCCAGGGCTCCTGTGACCCCAGCATGGAATAAAGGAAGCACAGGTAGTGGAGGAGGATTGTGAGTAAGGAGCAAGTGTCCTAAAACTCATGCCCTTCAACAGCTTCCTCACTCTGTATTCTAGAAGTTAAAGGCTTCTGTTAGCAAAGACGCCCACTGAGATCCATACATGAATGTCCCTTATCTTCTTTGTTTTCATGGCACTGTGATAAGAAAGGGGGTGGAAGGTTTTTGAATTTACAGGTGAGGAAAAAAGTACAGAGAGGTTAGATGGCTTCCCCAAGGACATGGAGCATGTCTGGGCAAGGCCAGGATTCAAGCCGAGATCTATTTGGCTCGGGTCCCACCCATGTCTTTTCCCTGGTGAATCAGGTCCATGAATAGATGGGTGTGTGGGTATTTGAAGCTTCAGCACATGCTAGCTGTCCTGGGTCTTGGGCTTTTACCCTCTGCTGCTCTGCGGGGTGACCTTTGATGGTGCCCAGAAGAACCCATTTACTGTACTCAGTGGTGGGCTCAGATGCTGTGTCCACCTTGGGAGGTGCTAGATGTTGATCTGGCAAAGGGACCCTTGGCTGAGGAGGTCATAAGGGCTTGAAGGGGCTTTGCAACAAAGTGAAGCCAGAGAGGAGCTTGTCCTTGGACAGAACCATTGTGTGTGGGGGGGCATGCGATGGAGGCTCCCCAGAGGCTGTCTTTTGCAATCATGACAGATCTTTCTGGGGGGTCCACTGTGTTGGGCCCTAGTCTTGGTCCAGTGGAGACTTCTAAGATCAGGGAGAGAATAATGGATACCTAGAAACCTCTCACTGTGCAGTCAGCTGACACAGAATCTATACGGGGTCATGAGGACTCTGGACTTCCACTTTGTTTTGACATTGCTTGCTGAGCAACCTTGGATATGTAAATTGATCCCTCTGTGCCTCAGTTACCTAAAAGGGAATTGGAGATGTTACCCAAATATTGACCTTGTAGGGTTTATAAGTAGACAGATACATGCATGTTAAACACTGAGCTCCTGGACTAGCAGATAAAAAGCTCTCAATGGTTGATATTTCTAGCATTTGATTTTATAACTCTTAACATATTTCAGCATTTGACTCTACCCACCCCCCCCCACCCAATCTATGTGTTAAAACTTAATCCCCAGCTCACCCGTGCTAGGAGGTGGCGCCTAAGGGGAGGTGATTAGGTCAGAGGTGGGTGCCCCAATGATGAATGCATTGATGTTATGGTTACAGGAGTGAGTGAGCTTCCTCCTTGGGGGTGGCTTTGCTATAAAAGCTGCCTCTGTTGTCGCTCAAGCTCTCTGTCGTCCTCTGATCTTCTGCCATGGTCAGCACAGCTAGAATGCCCTTAGCAGATGAATGGATTCTGGTCTTCCTAGCTTCCAGAACTGTGAAAAATACATTTCTTTCCTTTTGCAGTTACCCTGTCTGTGGTTTTCTGCCATAGCTGCCCAAGATGGACCGAGACACATTCAGAAAGTTGCATGCCATGTTAGTGTGTGACCGCCTCGTAAGGCCTGTCTTCCTGTGTCTTTGTCATAATAGTCCCACATGACAGGTGTTTGGCTCTTAATCCAATGATGTTAACAAATAAATGGAGGTCAGTGGTTAAGTGACTTGTCCCAGGTATAAGCCTGCATATCATTCTTCTGGTCTCCCTCCCCATCTGTCTGGACTGCAAGTAGCTAACATGTGGAACCCACTCCTGATGCCAGAGGCCCTGGCTGTTAGAATAAATGAGTTCATTCTATTGCTTGCATGCAGCAGGGCTGCCGTGGGCAGTAGCACTTGAGGAAGGGGAGATTTACTGAGTTTATTTTTTGAGAGAAAAAGTTGAGCCTGGGTGTCACTTAGGCATCAACCTCACAGGGATTCAGGACCCTGGTGAGATTCCGTGGCCGTGGAGACTTTGGGAAATGCTGGTATTTACCATGTTGCTGTTTTGGCTTTCATTTTCTTACCTCCTCCTGCTCCTCACTACCACCGTTTAAGTTTATAGAGCATTTCCTTCCAGAAAGTGGGCTGTGGAGTTAACAATCATTTTTGCCTCTGATGTCCCCAGGCAGCTTATGTGCTAGGAAGAGTGGGGGTGCTCACCTGCGCCCAACCTTCTGGGCTCTGCCTTAGTGCTGTCATGTCCCAAGGCACTCCATTCTGAGGGCAGCCCAGGGCTAGGGTTTCTATCCATTCTACAGACTCGTCAGACAGGAGCATAGGCTGAGGAAAATAAAGGAATTGCTCAAGGATATTTAGCTGGTGATTACTGGAGGGAGGACAGTGTTGAGGAAGTGTGATCCAAGAGCACACTAAATGCCACAGTCTTGGAAAGAATAGTTCTATTGCACTTCTTAGTGGGAGAAGTAGAAAAAAAGAACATTGCATTTTGAGACAGAACCTCTAAGAAACGGAACAAAGGCATTGGCAGCTCAGACTCAGTCACTCAAAGCTGGGGGTGTACCATGGTTGGAGCTGGGGCTGGTGATTGATGCCAGGAGACTTGGCACTGAGGCTAAAGCAGGAGTGACAGCAGTGCCAATCTGGGGACCACCGCTCCCAGGAGACTGGCCACTCTTCCCTCCAGGACCACGTGGTGTTTTTGGCCATCCACCTGCAAACTAAGTTTTAAATGGCTACAAATTCCCTTGGTAGCCCTCCAGACCTGATAACAAGACAATGCTGAAGGAAAGGTGCTCATTAAAGGGAAATAGTGGGATATGTTTTCAGAAGGGAGCAGATGGAAGCCTCCAGACCCACCTCTCCAGTTGGTATTTACTCTGAGACTACTGATTTCATATAGGAGCCACTGATGGAGGAGGTAGATAGAATCCAGCCTGTGATTCCCAAGTCCAAAAGGAACAGGGCTTTATTTACATGTGTGCAGTGGGGGGAAGGTGTTGAGTTTTTTGCCTACTTGTCCTCACTTGGCAGTCACCACCTTCCACATTTCTGGAAAAGCTTGTCCTTGCTTTCACCAAAGTCAGGCATTGGGGTGGTGGGTAGTGTCAAACAAACCTGGCTTTTCCATGATGACTAGTATATGCTGAAGAAAGCACAGTGACCTTTAGTTAGTGGACAGTCTGTTCTATGCCATCCTTCATGACCCTGTCCAGGCATCTCTTCCAATCAGAAGTGTCCTTGACTTCCAGGCTGTTTGCTGCCAGCCTCCCGTGCTCCACGGCCCCACCTGCCTAAGTTCCTGTGGGGACTACATACATTCACTGGAGCCTGAGGCTTCTGTGTCTGCCTTCTGTTCTGGGCTGCAGGCTCTTTGAACCTTCAACTCAGCACACATCCTCAGGAGACAGATTAATAGTCCCATTTTGTGTGTAGATTGCTTTCTGAGAGTGGAAGTTACTTATCCAAATTATGAACTGCCCGCTTCTCAATCAGATATTATTTCTAGATCAAATTGCAATTCCATAGTGACTGAGAACTCCAGAGGGAGAAACAGGCCCAGGAATGACCAGAATTCAGGAACCAACTAACCATGGGACGTGCGTTAGGTATCTACTGTGTCCACATCCGAGAGGAAGGCACGAAGCTTCGGCTGCACCCTCAGCAGATCCAGACAGCAGACAAGGGGGCTCAGGTGAGCTGAGGCTGTGGGAGGATTCTTGTCTGCATAGACCTTTCTGCAATGACGTACGCACCCACTTGATGCTGAAGGTGGTGAGGGGTATCTGGCAAGTGTGGGGCCCCATGAAGGATTTATGAAATGAGAAGGGAAGTAAAACCTAGAATAATGAGTCATAGCTTCAGGGCTTGGGTGCAGGAACTCAGGTACCTGCTTAGTAAATTGCTTCCTCAAATTACTTTTGATCCTTGTGCCTCAGTTTCCTGATCTGTCCGAAGGAGCTGGTGACTTTGACCTCAGTGGGGAGTGGTGAAGAGTCAGGTATGGGAAGTGTCGAGTGTCGCACCCTGGCGTGTTGCTTAGGAGAAATGCTGCCTCTTGTTTCGAATACACTCACTCAGCGCTTCCAGTAGGACCAGTGGAAGGGCCTTCCTGGCAGTAGGCCCCGCTCCCCAGTGTCTCTGGCTCCAAGTGCGAGGTTCCCACGGTGCCAGCTCGGTAACCGAATCCCCCATGCCTCTGCAGCTGAATTCGGCCTGAGTGCCTTGTTCTCCTCTTCCCAATTGATTGGGGCTATTTGAGACCAGAGGGAAAACACAGGGTTCTAATGGCACAAACAGAGAGGCTGCCAAAGAGAACTGGCCGGGAGCTCACAGCGGGCGCCCTCCCCAGCATAGTGGGCCAGGGGCATGGGGACTTGCTGCCCTAGGCAGGCATCAGAGGCCACCAGGGCACCCTGACGATGCCTGTTCCTCCATGGGGTGAGAGTTTTTAAGAAGGTTCATCATTTAGCAAGTAGGCCTGAAGTACTTGCTATAGCTCAAAATTCAGGCTGGCACAGAGTGGTTTATAGAAGCAAAAGCATCTGTTCACTCACACCTGCAGGTGTGCGGTGCCTTCCTGAGCACCACACATTCGTACCTCCAGGAGCATAGAGAACCATATGTGTAGCACATGCTTATAATAATTGGTTCCCAAGGTCAGATGTATGGGTTTAGGTCCCAGGTATATCTACATTTGCTCTCTCTTGGAGAAGTTACTGAACTTTACTGAACTGTAGTTCCTCATTTAAAAAAATATTTATATGAGCATATGAGTATATACTTATTTCAGACTTTGGGTTAAAATGCAGTATTACATGATTTATTTTGTTGCTAAATTCAGTCTAGCTCTGGCTTTTGTAATTGCTTTAAATTGACTTCTGTATCCTTTTGACATTAGTACATTTCTCTTTGTGTGTGTGTGTGTGTGTGTGTGCATGTGTGTGTGTCTGTGCATGAGTGTGCATGTGTGTGCATGTGCATGTGTGTTCCTTCCAGCCCCTGCTTTCCGTCTCACGATATCTCATCTGTACACTCCCCAGCCTTGACCTAGATCAGCCCCTTCTCCAAGGAACCTGGTTCCTTTTATTGGACAGTGGTTTTGGGAGCCAAGGAGCCAGATGTGGGTGTCTCATTGCTGTTGAGGGTCATTCATTTCCGAACAGATCTGCCATGCTGTAGAATTTCAGGTGATTTATTTAAAAACTCCATCTCAAGGAAGTACAGCACAACTCCTCACCCAACATGCATGGGCTGTGCAGAGTGGCTTCCTTCCAGCTAGTGTAGCATGTAAAGAAGGGAGAACAGGACCAGCTTTACTGCGGAGGAACCTGCGGGCACAACCTGAGCTAGGTGTGAAAGGTCACCATCACCAGTGACAGTCACAGCCTTGAAACCATGTGTAGAGTTTGGCAATTTTTCTCCCCAAACCAAGCACTGCATCTAATGCAATGAGAACACCATGCATCTCCAAGCTGAGAGACAGACTCTGCACTACCCCACGAATTCCCCAGGATGGTCAGGATTGTCAGAAACAAGCAAAGTCTGTGGAACTGTCCCAGTCTAGAGAAGCCAAGGAACATGACAACTAAACAATATAGACTCCAGCATCTGATCCCAAGGAAGTAAAAAGGATGATAATAGAAAAACCAGAGAACTCTAAATAAAGCCTAACTTCAGTTAATAATATGTCAATTCATGATTTGTGATAAATATGCCAGAGCCAGGTAAAATGTTCACAGTAGTGGTTGTGTATTCATGAGCATTTTGTATTATCACTGTAAGTTTTCTGTGACTCTAAAACTATTCTAAACTTAAAATTTTTATTATAAAAAGTAGATAATATTGTTACTATGAAAGTTTGATATTAAAAAGAAATATGATCATATATATGTGTGTGTGTATGTATGTTAATCATAGTGTTCATGCAAAGCCCATCTTCAATTTGTATTGATGTTATTGCATTATTGCTTAGTTCTCATGAATCTTCCATGAAAGGGTGTCATGGTCTCATGATATTCCTTGAGCAAGGTGTGCGGTATGGCTTTCTCCTTTACATGATGCATTATATTTGTTTTGTGAACTCAAAATTCAAGTAGCTAAATGTCAACACATGAACTAGTGAGTAATTTTTAATAAGCACCCACTGTGTCCCCGACAAGATGTTCTAGCCCCCTGAGAGCTCTGATTCTCAGATGTCCTGTGAGGGGCACAGCTCCTGGGAGCCATGTCATGTCCCACAGAGCACAGTGACTCATGTGTCTATTTCATTTTGAGAAGTGATCTGGGAGAAAGGTATTAGCAGAAAGTACAAGATGACCCTGCAGCACTGGGGACACGAGAAGCACATGCAAACCTCAGCAAGTGCCGCTGCCTCCAGCTGATCCCGGCAGTGCTGCTTACGATCTGATTCTATCTGTAAACATTTGCAGGCAGACACTAAAGACTTTGTTTTAAATCTGTGGGAAAGACTGTTTTGCAGTTGAAAAAAAGTCCATGTAGTAGCTTAATTTTTCCTGTATATTAGGACTAAGTTACTGTTCTCCTTTTAACTGCACTCTAAGATCATGAAAGCAGGAGCTATATCTTATAATTCCAGGCATTTCCAGCAGGCTTTCTGTAGATAAGTAAGTGATGGAATAAATGTGTGAATGACTTAATCTTCTAGTGAGATGCTTTGATCCAAGTCCCTACATACAGTGTGTGTTGGCATTTAACTCAAGAATTTCTTCTGTGTGGTCAACAGAGGGTCTTATCATTTTTGTGATGGAAAAAAAAATAATACCAGTATCGGAAATCACCACAGATCAATATGCAGTAACAAACAACTGAATGTAACTGTCTCTAAATAAGTATTAGGGATTCAGGAAGTTGAAGGGCTAGGGGTCAGTGTAATGTGACCCCAGCCTCAGGGTTCTCTGCAAAGACTGATGTTATTTCTTACATTTGTGCCTTCAACGCAACAAATCTCCTTTTACTCCTCCAATCTTCTCCTTGCTAATTCCCGCTCATTTTTAAAGATGTGATCTCAGATAAGAAAATAAGGAAAAATTCTACCTTTTTTGAATGGAGGGAATGTAAGAGTGATGCCAAAACTCAATGAAGGCAGCCTCCAGATAGAGGATGATAGTCCCATCTCACTTAGGAATATGAGGTGAACATCCTAAATAAAATATTAGCAAGTGGAGCGCAGTAGTGCATTAAAAGAAAATTCCATGATCAATTGGATTTTTTTCTGGGACATAACATTAGGAGATCTCTTACATTTTGATAAATCGATCTAAGGAGGATAAGCTTATGATCATTGTGATAGATGCTAAAGTGGCATTCAACAAAATTCAGCTTTCATTTCTTGAAAATTTTCATTGTACACTTGGCAAGGATGTATACTTTTATATTTGATAAGACATATTGACCATCATTCAAAGTCTGGCATCTGATCAGTGGGGATGTTAGAGCAAGGAGGAATGAAAAGCCAGATCATCCACTGGTGAAGCTGATCTTTCACACTGTGCTAGACATGGTAGCCAGCATGACCAGGCAAGAGAAAAGAATTGGAGGTGTGAAAATCATGAAAGAGGAGATAGAGTTACAACTGTTTTCAAATACTGTGATTAATGCCCAGAAAACTTAAACCAAGTATAATATACTATTATGATACCCAATATAGGAGGAAGGCAAAAAATAATAGTATGCAGAAATCAATACATAAACCATAATAAAACAACAAGCCTACTTACTATAGTAATATAAAATGAAAACTTACGTAAGAATAAATTTGGCAAAATGTGCAAGTACTACTTGAAAAAAACTTTAAAATATTCTGAAAATAGACAACAGAAATGTTCAACAAGAGGAAGGGTCTGTCAGCCCCTGAATTAAGGAGTCTAGGTACTAGAGATGTTAATTCTCTCATATTCATCTGTAAAATTAACCTCAAGGGTTACCCTTTAAACTACACGTGTAGAATCACACAGTGAAAACTTATTTACCCACATCCCACAACAGTTCATGAGGAATGCAAGTCATTATCACTGTGTCTCTTTTACAACTGGAGAAACTGAGTTGCATAAAAAGGAAGAAATTTGTGTAAGATTTTGCACAGTCCCAAAATTCCAGAGCTATTCTGCAAACCTGGGGTTTCACCTCCAGACTATCCACTCGCTCAGCTGTGGTCTACACTGTGGAACAACTGGAAGCAGCTAGTTAGCAGGGAGATGTACATAGGTTAAAATGGTGAAATGGAAGGGAAATGCCTGGAGTTATTATCAGAATTAAATCAGTTCACAGTATCATGCACCTTGCACAATGCCTGGTGCAGAGTTGATGCCTGACACATACTAGTTCATTTGAACTTAGGATGCAGCTTAATAGAAAGCATATTTAACATCTGTTCACTTAATTTCCTCAACACAATTTAGTTTGTATTTACTGTGTATCAGTCTTTATATCTCTTGTTGCTATAAAAGTAATAAATACTAAATGAATACATGCAGCAATTGAGTGAAAAAATAAGGATGCAAAATACAAAAAAAATCCGTATCAGGATGGCTTGAGTTGCCTTGACCACCTTCCCAGTGCTATTCTACATCACTAACTGAAGGTAGGAAATATGGGAAAACCACTGCCCAGCTCTGTGCTTCTGACCTATTTAAACATTGCCAGCCCTCTTTGTAAAAAAAAGAGGTAATATTAGGTCCACTTCACAGCATTATTGAGAAGTTTCAATTAATAATCTGTACATAAGTGTTATTCTCTGGTTAATAGTAATGTTAGCTATTATGTAAATAATAGTAGTAATAATAATAGTTGTACTAGTATCGACATCAGTACATGTCAATCCTACTATGCTACTCATCCATCCGTCCATCCATCCATGGAATCCACTTATTAATTTGGAAAGACATTCATATTTATGAATGGAGCTGGGCACAGTACTTAAAGAGAATGAGACAAGACAATTATTTTCCTAAAGGTGTAAAAAAAAAAAAAAAAAAAAAAAAACCTATCTCATTCTCTGGGATACAGGCTGGGAACTGTCCTAGGTCCTGATCACACAATGTGAGTCAAAAGACACCTACATTTCTCCTCTGCAACTTCCAGAAAAACAGTGACTCCCTGATGCTGAGAGCTCTCACCACTTGAGCTCTCACCTCTTTACCTACTGGGACCTCCCAAGATTAGAAACAGGATTCTCTTTGCCCTGGGGTGATCGAGATATTTTTATCTAGTATAAAAGCAGATGTGATGGAGAAGGTTTAGACAATTTATTTTAGCTATGCAATGAGAAATCATCAGTCCACAGCAATAGACTATCTATTACATAAGTGTGTTGCTCACACTTCAGGCCCCCGTGTATGTTTCCCCCTCCTGCCAAAAGTAATTTCCTTCATAAATAGTTCCAGCTAATCTCTTCTGGTGTTGACTTTCACAGTGCTAACCACATCCTGTGTCATAATCTGTATTCTCCCTGTCCTGAAATGTTTTAATTCAATTTTTGCATTATGTCTGATATGATGAATTAGAGCCAGGGAATCATTGAGTAAGTGTCAGGAAAGATGGATTGAGGAGTGGAATGTAATGGCATTTGGGGACAATATTTTTCTGCAGGTATCAGGGTCACAATGGTAAACTTATGTTGCTGCTAGCCAAAAGCTATACACAAACGTCAGTGATATGCATGAACCTTCTGGAAGAAAGAGATTTGGGTCTGAATTTAGATCCTTTGAAAGATCCTAGTTTTAAATATGATCAACTAGAGATAAGGTAGGACATTCCAACTTCAAGTTCACCAGTTCCTGGCATATGACTGGTACTCAGAAAGTAGGAAAGGGAGGAGAAAAGGAAGAAAAATAGAGGATGTGGTAGAAAGGGTGCCTTGGAGAGTCAGACAAGAAAGCAAGAATGAGTAATGATAGCAGACTGGAGCCATCGCTATAACCTGGACCGGGTCTCTGAGCTCAAGGAAGCTATCCATGGTGGCTGGTGGCTGGGGCAATGGCCTCAGGGCACTGTGTGTTTGCTCTTTTGAGTTGTGAACTTTAGGACACAAAAGCTGGCTACATCAACGAGACTTCCTTGAAATATTAGTTTACAGGTGCATTGGACCTATTTTATGTGTATACACATCCATACCAGAGCTACCTCCCATACTCCCTCCCAGCACCAGCTCACAGCCTGATAGTATTTTCACAAGTTTACTAATTCTTTATGAAAGTAAGGACTCAGCAATGAAATAATGTAGGCGACACTTGTCCATCACTTGTGCAGTTCTAGTATGCATTAGCTTATTAAAATCTCTGAGAAGTCCATCAGTACAGACTGCTCTTTATCTTTTCTCAAACCCTTTTACTACATGGAACACTTTTGTGGTTTTTGCAATTTGTTAACAATATCCATGGGAACTGTTGGAACCCTTTGAGTGGGTTGTGTGCTTAGTAATCAGAAGTGCTCATTCCATCTTGTTAGCTCTCCTGCAGATGACTGGTTTGGCCGATGAGTGGCTTGCTGTTGGATCTGGTTTCTTCTCCCTGTCCCTCTTGCATTTGCTTGACTTGGTCCTATGGAGTGGTGCCAGGCATCCTCTGTGATGTGGCCTTCACTCCGGCATTCATAGCTGGCCCTTCACCATTCATATCTTCGCCTAGAGGACTCCCATCTCTTGTATCCCTTTTAGTGTCAAAAAGTTAGATTTATACTGTGTCCTCACGTGAACACAAAGTCCTCATTGCATGTCTGATTAACGTGGGCATCAGCCACTGGCCGCCTTGTGCCACCTCCCAGCTCAGGGCACCTGCTGCTCTGCAGCTGTTACTCTTCCTTTTGCTGTTGTCTTCCCTGGCACTATTTTTTTTTCCTTTTTGTACCCCCCAACCTGCTGGCTGATCCCATGAGCCTAGGTGCCCTGGATCGCATGTCCTACTTTCTGGTATCTTGGTGGCTCTTCCCTTCCAGCTGTGCTTTCAGAGTCATGTTTAGGACACAAAATAGATCCCAGCAGAGAATTTGCCCAGTGAGCTACTAGTTTCTGCTTTCTTTTTTAAGCCTCTACTGACATGAACCTCTCAAGGACAGGGCTTTTGTTTATTCCTTCTGCTTCTACTGGGACTGGTTGGTTGATGCTCAGAAGATGTTTTCAAATGAATTGGCAAAGTGGGATTTTGGCAGGTCCTCATGGCCTGATGTGAATTCAGATAAAGAGGAAGAGTTAAATGACCTCCATAAGTAATAATGTGACCTTCTGTGAAATTAACAGATACTGTGTTTGTAGTTTTCTGGTAGACCTGCACTAACTAAGATGTAGAAAGGGGTAGCATGGTTTGAAAATGCTTTCTTCTTTCTTTCTTTCTTTCTTTCTTTCTTTCTTTCTTTCTCTCTCTCTCTCTCTCTCTCTCTCTCTCTCTTTCTTTCTTTCTCTCTCTCTCTCTTTCTTTTGTTCTTTCTTTCTCTCTTTCTTTCTTTCTTTCTTTCTTTCTTTCTTTCTTTCTTTCTTTCTTTCTTTCTGTGGGTACTGGAAATTGAACAAGGGCCTTGCACTTGCCAAGTAGTTGTTGCACCACTAAACTGTATCCACGGTGCCTGAAAATGCATTTTGAGTTTTAAAGAAATTTCGTTTAATGTTTTCCAGTATGAAATTAATAGTAGTCACTTTGAAATTTTTGTAAAAGAACAGATAAAAGATTGAAAAAGAAAAACATCCAAGCCACCATCATATTATAAGGTACTATGAACAAGTAAGAAGGTTTCCTGTATGTTTATGTTCAAGATTTTCCCCATACTATATTGTGTACTGCTCATGAACATAAGACATCAGTATGTTACAAGGTTATTTAATATTTGCTAACATAATAGTGTTAAAATAATGTATTAGATTAATGAATGCATAGCATTGTTTCCCTTGGATTTGTCTGAGATGTTACTGTTTTCCATCTTTATGTTATAAATGGTTCAGAAAGATCTTTCTGGGGCCTTGTTCCTAGTTTGGTTTGACACATGTGACTGCACATTTAGTGGTCTAAATGTAACTTTTCCATGTTAATTTCCAAAATGTTAGTAACTGATGTATCTTCCTTCCCCAATCATTGGGGACTTTGGTTTCTTGCCTTTGTAACCTTTCTACTTTTAGAGATGAAAAAGGAACTCATTTCATTTGTGCTCTTTGATTACTATCCATGCTGATTATTTTATGTGTGTGGTTTTCTTTGAGTGGTCTGTTCAGGTTTGCTATTTTTGCATCAGAGAGTTTCCCACAGACAGAAGTTTCACGGTCTAATACCCAAGTTGCTATTCTGAGACATGACCAAAATAACAATGAACCACAGGTCACTGTTCTCAAGAAATCCAGAGGATAAAAGATGTTCTATTGATTTTTAAAAGATTAGTACCCACAGGAACTTATTAGACAGACAGACCTGTATTTTGGGGGCACTGAGCCTGCCCCTGAAGGTGTGTTTTGCTAAGGGATCGGGGAATAGGGCACTGCTGAGGTGGGTCCCTATTAGCAGCAGCTGAGCCGGAACTATGCTCTCAGTGGGGTGCTCCCTGGTGCAGCACTGCCTGTAATGGAGTCACAGTTGTTCTTTGACTTCTTTGGGGGGTACATCCCAATAAAACCATCGCATGGAAAACTGTCCTGAGCTGCAAATGCCTTGAGTCCACTCAAGCAACCCAACATCATAGCTCTAGCAACACTGCGCCCTGCAGCCTTCTGGTTGTTTCCCCTGGTGACTGTATGACTCACTGTCACCGCCCAGCATTGAGAAAGCATCATAACCCACATTGCTGGCCTAGGAAAAGGTCAAAATTCTAGGAATGACCCCTTCAGACTAAATCAGTTTTGCATCATCGTGAAGTTAAAAAACTCACATACGCAAGCATGAGGAGTCCGGAGCCATCTGTACTTGACTTCAGAGAGGCCACTGCAGAGTGGCCAGGGGCCTGGACTGTGGAACCCTACACGAGTTATTAGCTTGCATCTCAGTCTCCTTGTCTGTAAAATGAGATGATAGACTTGGGATAAGGATTAAAGAGATTACATGGAAAGTACCTGGAATGAAGTAGGCTGAGACTGGGTTTCACAACTGACTTGTTCTACTTCTGGAGAAATCTGTTGATTGAGGGTCCTCCACCAGTGACTCAACAATTTTGATATTTGTAAAATAATAGTGATTTCTTATGTTTTTTGGAAGGACTTACAGATTGAAAAATACATTTGGTTTTCCATATCTGGAGATTCAACCAACATATATGGAAAAATACTTTGAATAAACTGTGTCTGTACTGAACATATATATTTTCCATGCCATTCTTTGAACAATACAGCACTGCATTTGCCTGTATTATTATACATGATCTATAGATGATTTAAGACATCCCAGGGAAGGAACATAAGTTCTATGTATGTAAGTAAGAAAACATGGAGAAAAGTTTCCATAAGGTTTTAGCATTTGCCATCAAAAGACCTGGACACTACTGTGATGGTCCAAGTGGTCAAGTGATAGTAGTGCCCATTGTCCAGATCTGGTTAAGTGGAATTCTGGAAGACCAAAGCAAGCTTGGAATTTGAGGAGCTTTCAGAATTTGCTAGGTAAGAAGATAGACTAGAAACTGGAAAAGGAATGGAAAGGTGGTACTTTGGAGTGTTAGCTTCTTGGAGCTATGACAAAATACTTGCAGCAATCAATTTAAAAGGATTTGTAAAGTTTGGATTAGTAAAGAGCCCTAAATTTATTTTGGGTCATGGTTTCAGGGTTTCAGTCAATGGCCACACAGCTCAGATGCTTTGGGGCGTGTGCTGAGACAGGACATCTTGGAACAGAGCATGTGTTAGAGAAAAGCAGCTCAACTCATGGCAGATGAGAGGCAGAAGGAGCCAGAGAGAGCTACAGTGGAAAGGACTGGGAACAAGGTATAGGCCCCAAGGTCATGGCCCTACCATCTTTACCCTTCAAGCGGTCCCTGCCTCCTGTTTCTATCACCTCCCAAAAAATCTGTCGGATTATGACCTTGCAAATGGCGTAGACCACTTGATGCAGTTAAAGCTATGTGACCTAGTCACCATCTCAAATGCCCATGGGCTGGCAACCAAGTATGTGAGTTTGGGGCACTTTACAGATCCAAACCGTAACCCAAACTGAGGCCAAAATTAAGGGCTAAGCAGAAGTTCAAGACACTATCATCCTGGATAATCTGAGCAGTGGCATTGAAGCCAGGTCACCCTTCTTCACACAAGCCATGTTACAAATGACGGTTCTGTGGCCAGCATTTCCCTGGAGCTCATAGACCTTCATGACACTGACATCCTAAACCATGGAACAGAGAGGGAAAGGGAAAATGAAGGACTGGACAGGGAACATGGACTGTGAAGACTGCAGAGAAGGAAGTAAGTGAGGTGATGTCCACGAGAGGCAGGAGGAGCTGGTGATGTCCAGTAGGATGGCACTGGCCCCTCCTTTGGGAGCCACTGTGAAGCTTCCAGTGTGTTCCATCTCTCATCTGACCAGGAGCTCTTTCATACCTTGGGCAGTCCAGATGTGGATTAGTGGTAGACAAAACAAGTCACTCCCAGGGAGCCAGTATTTGGCTGGGAGAATAGACAATCAGCAAATAAGCTAAATGTCTTAGGTCAGGTGGACATAGGTAGCTGTAAGACAAAACAAAGCAGAAAGCTGGGCAGAGTAAGGATGGACACATGGTTGAGGGAGCTCAGCCAATATCTTGGACAAAGGCATTGCTTAGAGAATTCCAGCAGAGGCCTGGAAGCCAGCTGAGCTGTAATGACACATGCAAGGGAATGGGGAGGCAGGAGGTGCTGTTGTAAAGGTTCTGAGAATTGGTAGGGACTTCATTCTGTGACAAATCAGTCAAGCAAGGGAGCCTGATCCATGACTAAGCTGTCCCATGACATTCTAAGAGCAAAGGCCATAAAAGCAAGAGTATCTGGGAATAGCGGAGCATACACGAGTAGATGGTGGCAGGGGAGTGTGCTCAAGTTCAGGCCTAAGAAGTTAGACTGGCATCAGAGCCAAGGGGCAGGATGATGTGGACATGGAGACACAAGTCCAAACCTAGGACGGCACAGCAGGGAGTGGGTGGGAACCTGTAGAAAAGGTTGCAGATGTTGGCAGTGAACTGCCAGGATTCCTGTCAAAGAGGCATTGCACACCGGGTGAATGGCTTGACCTGGTTTGCTGCCGTGGAAACAGAATGAATCAAGTAAACACAGCGGTGCTTTGTGAACATCACACTACAGGTGGCCTAGCATGAGAGCCCTGCTCTGAATCAAAGATGAAACATTTCTCCCTCTTAGACTTTAACTGATGCATAATAATTTTTCTGTCTTTTTTTTAAAGCACAGGGTAGTCTGGTTGAGTAATCCACTAGATTAAGTTGTCAAGTTGTGTGATGCCGTTTTGTTTGACCCTCATAATTATACTGTGTGGTCTTCAGGTGACGGGTAAGTTAATAAGGGCATGGAGAGGTCCAGAGGGCAGAGGTCGGGGGCAGAGGGGTGATTTGCAGTGAGTCAGTGAGGGTGATTCTTTGGTGACAGCATCGAAGGCAGGGTTCCAGCAGTGGCAGGGATGGCTCCAGACTCACTGTTCTCCTTCTCCTTGAGCTGGTGGGCTTTTCATGGACTCCCAGTCTGGGTTAGCATACTGTCCAGTGGTTCTTCACCTTTGGGTCTTGGTTGTTGATGCCTTTGAGTCCTTGTGGAAGAGTAGTGTGCATTCACACGGACTAGGATATCTTCTTAGGGTTCATACCCAGACCTTGAACTCACCCACGTGCTGAGATTTTTCAGTTCCCATGTTAGAATCTTAACACCTGTCTCCAGCATCAGTGGGAGTCATCATGGCACTGAGCTTGCTGCCTCCCCACCTGTAGATGCCACCTGTAGAGCAGTGGTGGTGAGCCTATGGCGTGGTGGCCACAGTGGACACTCAGAGACCTCTCTGTTAGGGTGTGAGCCAAGTGGCCCCAGCAGCCAAGCATCAGGTAACAGTTGTATTTTTCTAAATTTAAACCTCAGTGCTCAGGTTTAAATGCAGTGTTGGTACTTTCCAATAAATGGTTTTGGGTTGTAGTTTGTAGCGCTGGTCTCTAAAAGGTTTGTCATCGCTGCACTGGGACAACAACTTTCTTTGAATCAAACAAATACATTTGTTATGCTCAAGTCAGTTAGAAGGTGATGGTGGTTATCAAGTTCTTGAGCTGGAAGAAACCACAGGCATTTCTGGACTTGCAAACTTTGGTATTCAGCTTGCACCCAGTGTTATTAGCTGTTACAGTAAACTGAAATTGCATGTGTCTGGGCACTGTTAATTTAAACAGAGCTGAACAGACTGCTCTGTAGAGTTGGGGTCACGGATGACTCCCAAAGATGGGTCTAATCTCCAAAACTCAGGAGGCCTCAGAAGCAACCCTTTAGAAGTACCTTGCAGGCTGAGACTAGAGCTTTTTAGAAAATGCTTCTGGGAACTCTTATTCATCCTGCTCCCTCCTCGCTGTAAGGTGGAAAACACTGAGGACTGAGGCACTGCAGGCAGCCCCATTCTCTGGGCTCCCATTCGCAGTGACCCCCTTGTGCTACGCTGTGCAGTTGGACTAAAGACTTGCCTCGGTCCTCATGGGGCTCCCTTCTGGGAACATCAATAGTGACTCTTCACAGCATAGATGGACCTGTGCTCTCATGGAGGAGCACTTTCTGTGGAGCTAAGAGTGTTTCAGCTGGACTGCGGGGTAGAGGGTGGAGGCTGGTGCAGGTTAGAGATGAAGGGTATTTCTTCTTCAGGGACAAAGCATAGAGGCCTTTAGAGAAGGGCCTAAATAAAGAAGGACAGATGACTCTTAGAGCTACCAGGGGTAGGTCCTAGCTTGAGAAGGTGCAGCTAGAGGTTGAAACAGATGGGTGGGGTGGGGTGCTATCCTCGAGGGCTTTGAAGGTAGCAGTCCTGATTTTGGACTTGCCTCCTCTCCTCTGGTTTTGAGCACAAAAGACTATCTTAGCATGGCCAACATCCTTGCTCTGGCCTCTTGTCCTGAGGGTGGGGGAGTAAGGTCCAATAGGACACCAATGGGGAATGGTCCAGGTGTGGTCTATTAGAAAGAATGGAGAGAAGCCCTTACTAGCTGCCCGGCTCCAAGGCAGGACATCACTGAGGCACCCAAATCTAGGAGCTTACATGAAGCTTTTGGTAGGCGATGTTGGCAGGTCTATAAAATGGGGCCGTTTGTCGTGGAGAGGTGTTACCTGGTGCCATTTTCAAATTTGAAAAATGACAATATGCAGATGCCACTCTTGTGAGGCTTCCTGTCAGCAGGTTTTATTCATCCATTGTCCTTTGTGCTCCAGTTAGATCTTTGTCCTTATGCTCCAATCTCTCAAGGCTTACCTCAGTTTACTTTGGTTTACCCAGGTTCTCAGCCTAATCTGTGTACCATCCATCCATCTCTTCCTTGTCTCGTTGGGAACATGGCAGAGGCAGTGGCTTGAAGATCTGCATGCAGGGCTGTGAGTTCGGAGCACTGGAGGAGGCAGGGTAATAAGTTCAGGACTGCAGCTGTCTCTCTCCCAACATCTCTTCTCGGTTTTGGCTGCTTGGAGCATCTCACACGTGGAGGCTGACATTTCATGCTCTGCATGCAAATCCAGACCATCAGTGCAGAGCCTCAAACAACCTCAGTGCCAGCTTCCCCAGGGGCAAAGATGGAGATAAGTGTTCCAGACCGTCACCCCCTTATGCGGATAATTCCAGAAGACATGCAGGCAGCTCAGATGGTCTCAGAGAATCAGCCCCTGTCCCTGCAGCAGGTCCTCACATGGGCCACCATCTCTGCCTGCCTCCCTCTGCCACCCCTCTTCCTCACTCCTGCTTTCTGGAAGTTCCTCCCAAGTGAACCACCCAGCCTCAGGCCCTAATCTTGGGCTCTGCCTTTGGGGAAACCCAAACTGAGACAGGGACACAAAAGGAAGTGGATGTTGATTTTAAGTCAAGTAAATGTAATCCCAGATGGTCTGAGCAGCACGCTCTTCTCTGGCTCTAATAGGGATGATTTTCAAGATGTTCCTGGGCTTTGTGGGATAAAGGACTCAACTCCCAGAACTCTAGAGCCTTTTGTTATCATCGCTGATAAGATTATTTTGGATTTACTTTATTTCTTCCTGAGTCACCTCAAACCTGGTACACATTTTAAAAGATGTCCAATCCAAAACTGGAACTTTCTTTGCCTGTATAGCATTTTGGGTATGTGGCTGTCACCCTGTACTTCTTTACCCCTAGTGATGGAAAGCTCACTGCTCCTGACGAAGTCCATCCCATCCCTGGATCATGGTTCAACAAAATCACTCTGTGAACATTTACTTAGAATTTAGTAAGAGACAGGTGCTGCCTTGGGGTGGGGGGTCATTAGAGACTGAACCTAGGGCCTTCCTGTTGAGCTACGTTGTCAGCCTTTTTTATTTTTTCATTTGAGACAGGATCTCACTAAGTCACTAAGTTGCCCAGGCTTAGCTGGAACTCTTGACCCTGCCACAGTTTCCCAGAGTGCTGGGATTACAGGCAGGCAGCATCCCACCCCATTTGTTGGCATTTCTGAGAGGGGCGTTAATCAAGGTCTTCTTCCTCTTAGGTTGTGAAGCAGTTAAATAATAGCACAGCATGTAACTGTCATCCAAGGCCCCCATGCCTCACCCACCCTGCTAGCCAGTGGAGCCCTGGAGTCAAAAAATAATACGCTGTGACACTCTGGGTCGTCTGTTTTGGGAGAGCCCCACCACCACCACCACAGTCAGAGGCCAGTCAGAATGCCCTGCCCCTCTGCCACCCAGGTTGGTCCAGGGATTAGCATGTGACCCTGGCCAGCATCCAAGTCCCTGCTTGAAAAAAGGAAAGAAGGTCTTCCTAGATGTGAGATCCCTGTTTACCACTAAGTAGCAGTGGCCTGAGGTCTTTTTATAGCAGTGATTTATGCGTTTGGTGCCCAGCGCCCTGTGGTGGAGTAAAGGGAAACATTCTAAATCCTGACCTCAGTCTGGTTTGCAGAGATGCTGGGTGACATTTCCATAAATAGACTAGCCCTTAATTAAGCACTGTAGAGAGCATGGTACATTTTTATCTTTTCCTGGTCTCTCTGCTGCCCCAGGACTGTTTTAAAATGGTGGGTGTGCTGATTGCCCTCTTAGGTGACGCCCAGCTACAGCAGGGAAACAAGGCAGGGGGAGGCTCCAGGAAGCTTCAGAGATGTTGAGGCTCAGGCTGGGGTTCTGTTTATTGAGCATGGCAGACGGCAAAGGGGAACACTGAGGGTACTGACCCCCTCCAGTAACAAGGGAAACCTGGAGGCATAAGCCAGAAATGTAGCTTGCAGAGACAGTCAGGATCTGCAGGAAGGCTGGCTCTGTCTCCCTGAGGGCGGGAGCATTGTAGAAGATTCTCCCACTAGAAGTGGAGTTGGCCCAGTGTGGGAGCGTGGCTGCCAGGCATCTGAGGAGCAGGCTGAGACTGCTCAGGGGAGGGTGTGCTGGCTCAAGAACCCACCCTGTGTGACTTCAGTGGCTCTGATCTTTGGGATGGAGATGGAACTCTCAGACTCTCTAGAAGCTCAGTGCCAGGAAACATTCAAAGATGGTAGACTTAGTCTTATCTCACTGCACTGACTTCTGGTTATAGCCAGTCTGCAGGACAGACTTGCAAGGAAATTACTATCTGGTAGACTTGGCTGTTGGTCTCACTCTGTAGCAATCAGTGGCTATGCTGGTTTATACATCAGAGTCTGACTTTGGTTAATGTGAGTCTACTTATGGAAGAAGAGACCCTGAAAATGGAAATTCCACTACTGGTGAGTTCTACCCTCTGAGAGCAAATAGCAGCTCTGGCCTCTCTTTTTTAAACCTGAGTAGTGGGAGTCTAGTGTTTACTCAGCATCAGCTGGGCATGAGGAGGGAAGTCAGACAACCTCCTGCCTCTCACAGACTAGGCAGCTTGAGCCCTGCCCTGGTCAGAGCCCTGAGCTAAGGACTGTGGGGGCAAAAGCCTCCACAGTTCAGGGAGGATGGAGGCCAGCAGGGAACCAGGGACCCCTGCTCCTGCCTATGAGCCTCCAGCACCTCACCTGCAGCCTGTTAGAGCATAGTGTTTTCTGTTGTCTACAGCCTCACCATATTGCTGCTAAAAATCTGAAGTTTGTCAAAGCAGTGACCTGGAGTCAAATGACAGATGAGACAATAAAACCATAAGTGATCCGGTCCGCCCAAAGCCCCTCATTAGTGGAAGAGACAAGACTTGAACACACGTCTGCCCAGGTTCCCAGCCGTGACCCTTTCGTGTGCCCACTGGCAGCCCCCCATTGGTTCCCCTGGTTCTCCACCTACACAGGATCCCCTCTCCATCTCCTTCCTCCCCTCCCTTTCTGTTTACCCTCTGCACACTGCCAGCTCTGCCAGTCAAACTCCTGGTCTTCGTGCTCAGCTCTCAGGCCATCGCTTCCTTGAGTCCAACCATCATTTGCTGGACATCATGCCACAGTGGAACTGATGTCGGGGTGGTGGGCGGTGAGCACAGACCCCAGCGCTCTCCAATGAGGAAAATGTTCCTAATGATAAGCTGCGTGATACAGCTATCAAAGACCCAGGAAATCAGCTATGAAAATCATGCCTCAAGTATTTCCAATCATGGAGCCGAGTATTTCTGCCATAATAGTGTTAAAGCAGCAGACTCTCCATTAAATGAAAACTAAAGTCAACCAAAAAATGAGCACTTTGGCATCACTGTTGTCATTCACCTGTACCAGCTTGTGGTTGGATCTGCCTTCCACCCCGAGCTCAGTAGCGCCTGTCCAGTGCCTCCTAGAAAAGGAATGGCCTTGGTGTGGTGCCCAGGAGCACAGGACTCCCTCAGCATAGCAACCCTAGAAAGGGACTTTCCTGGGTGTCTTGCCCTCCTCAGTCTGCAGCCTCAGGACTGTTGGCATTCGGGATGAGAAGTCTTTGTGCATACAGGACACTCAGCAGTGTCTCTGGTCTCAACCCACTTGATGCCCATGACAACCCCCACCCACAGTGACAGTCACAAAGGTTTCCAGACCTTGCTTAATGCGCCCTGGAAGCAGGATCATCTCACCACCTCTACCCCACTCTCACCACTCTGTGCTTCTTGTCTCACCGCTCAGCAAGGACCTTGCCTTAGAGTGTGGCAGGGGAAGGACTCCAGACCAACTGCCTCTTTGCTTCATGACTGTTAAACTGCAAATCTCTCTGAGCTCCTCATCTGAACCTGGTTGGTAATAATTCCATCCTCAGAGTGCATGCGATGGCCATTGGCATTCAGTGAGTTGGCTCAGAAGCTGTGCCGACACCTTCCCTTGGGAAGTGCTCTTTTGAGGGTAAATGTGAGCTGTGCCCCTTCCATGCAGACAGGGCAGAGTTGGGTCAGTTGGAGCCCCAGCAGATGGGAATGGATAGGAGTCTCTCTCTGAGTGGAGGGAGTATACCCACTGCCAAATGGTGGGCACCAGATTTAAATTCACATGTCCCGAAATCCAAAGTGCTTTCCTGATGCCCTATAGCCAGTGCCTCTCAAGGTAAAAAGGGAAATTGAGGCAGTGACTGAGGAGCTTGACTGGCTCTGACCACAGCCCAGGCAGTCAGTCACCTTCCTCCAGATAACCTGGTGGTCACAGTGCCATCCACAGGAGCTACAAGACCCTCACGCCACCCTGGCCTGTGTGAGGTTTTGACTGTCACTGATGGACTCCACTAAGCAGATGTCTCCTGAGTGTTACAGTTGTCATGTCTGTGTTGTTAATCTCCCTCCCTGGTATTTTGGGCTCACTGAGGAATGGGCTCTTCAGTCTACAGGTACTGTTGGCTAGGGTGGAAATTAGAATTGGAGGGGATTTCAAGGTCAGATTTCTTCCCCACAAATCCTTTAGGATATAGTTTCTGTTTTGTTCTGTTTCAAATGAGCAATAGTAAGTAGGGAGAAAGGGAAAGGTCTTTGGGGTCAGAGGTAGTCATCTTGCATCGGATCTCACTCAGGCTCAGCTCCATGATCTCTGGAAGTCTGTGTGTGGCCTCCCTGTCCTAATCATGCCATGGGCACCTGTTCCAGATCAAGGAAATCTGGAATATTATGGTTGGATCTGTAGGGTGAAGTAGTTAGGAGGAGAAAAACATAGAGGGGAGAAAAATGCAATGGAATAAAGGGGTTCCCATCGCCTGCACGGAGTTCAGAACTTGCTACCTCTTAGCATCTCAGTAGGGGGACCCTCAGTTTGGGAAAAGCATGAGTGTCTTGGGGAGAGGTGGTGTGGGAAAATGTGGACACCTGCTGCAAGTGGAGGGCGGAAGACAGAGACAGGTGATGGCTAGGGCTTGAGAACAGCTTTCTGTTCTTTTCAGTGAGTTTGTAGTTAGGTTAAAACTACCTTTTAATTTTTAATGCTAAGGGTTTTTTCTTTTAAATTAAGAATAAGAAATTATGAAGTGAGGCTGGTTGACAAGGTAGGAAAGTAGGGTGAAGGTTTGGTGACACCTCTGCCTTGGCTACCTAATCCTACTTGGAGTCAACATTGGCTGTACAGAAACTTGTGTGACAGAAGTGCTGAGCAGCTTCCAGGACAGTCCCTGGAGATGGCAAACCAAGAAGATGCTGTCCCTTCTGCTTCAGCACACTCTGTGAGCTCCTTGGGAGGAAGCAGGTCTTCCAGTCCTCCAATGCACCATGACCCTGCTTTGTAACCTGGCCTTCTGGGGACTCATCAGCTGGCTGGTTGTAACAGGATGGTTGGACCCATGGGTTTCAGGGTCTTGTCTGTGAACCCTTCCATCCCTGAGGTAGTTAGGGGGACAAAGACATAGAGGGAATCAACACTTGACAGTGGGACCAGTTGGCAATGTTCAAAGCAAAAACAAAAACAAAAATAGACCCAGAATTTGCCTTAAAGCCCTCAGCCATTCCCATGAGGAACTTATGACTCCTGGCATTTTTCTGTAGGAAGAAACTTTCTTACAATGGAATGGGTGAATCTCTGTATCCAGCTGTGCAGATATAACATGGTTTGCATTCCTTGGTGGATGCAAGACAAATGCAAATATTAACAATATTTTACGACACCCCACCTAGTGTGAAATTTGGGGGAGGCACCTAACACTGCAGTCATGTCATTTCACAAGCCCCAAGTCATGAGAAGTGCTTCTGTCAGTCCCAGAAGAGGCTGAGTTCCACTGATTGGTAGGGATAGTCCCCTTTCAGCTCCTGTCTCACCAGAAGTGTGGGTCTGGGTAGTTCTCTTTAACACTAAGTGTCCACAAAACTGACCCTAACCTTAAGTGACTCCAAGAAAGCTCTTATTATCATGGATCAGCAGAGTAGCCAGAGCAACTCACTGGGCTCAGCAAGCCCTGCTCACAGGTAGATGCCTGCAGGTAGACAGGTTTGGCAGATCACAGCCTGGCTGGGCTGGATGCTCCATTCAAACTACTGACTTGCAGGTGGACTGGTGGGATCTGCTGTTTGCGTCTCCAACCTCTTGTGACCGGTGGCAGAAGAGGGCATGACATTTCTGGGCATGATCTGTGTGTCCAAACCTGTGCATCTTTTAAGCCACTGCTTGCATCACATCTACTAAAATCTTCTAGTAACTTATTGACCTAAGGCAGTCACATGGCAGGAACAGGAAAGGGAGGTCTGCTTTTCCACACTGAGTTCTCAGTATGGCTGACTTCTTTCTTGTTTGTTTCTTTTTCTGTGTTTCCTACTTGCTACCTATGAGGCAAGGAGAATGCTGCTCCTGTCTCTAATGCTTCTGTTTAAATAGCTCGCCACATTTGGATGTTCCCCTATTCGATATAATTTGACGTAAAGTGAAAAGTGTTTTCACTTAATCTTCTGAGAGTACAGGGAAAGACTTTCGGGGCTACTTAGCCACCAGCCGCTGACTCGCTGTCTGATCCTGCAAAGGCTACTTTTCTTCTCTGGGCGTTAGCATAGCTTCACGTGAGGGCCTTGGCTGAGCCTCCACAGGTGTGACCGCCTGTCCTCCTATGAGCCACTCTCTCCCAGGCCCACATAGCTCAGCCTCTGGCTCTCACAGATGATGGAACCCAGGCTGTTACAAAAGTGCACTCAGTGTGACCATTCTATAGTGTCAGACTCTTTCTATGGAATTAATGACTTTTTTGGTGATTCACACAAGCTAAGCATACACTCGGCCACTGAGCTGCTGCCCCAGCCCCAGGGGCTTCCTATAGTTAGCGGCAGTGAGACCCAGGAGACGAAAGTGCATGAATTCTGTGTCTTCTGTGTACAACCTCAGTGACAGGGGCAGTGTTACAGTGAAGCAAAGTTAGGGCTACATTCTGCCAAAAGGTGGACATTAACTGTGACACATGTACAAGTAAAAGCAAATAAATTAATAGCACTGTAAAAGGCTTGGTAGCCTGGAAAATCAAGACAGGGTAACTATCAGGTTGACACCATGGCAACTGGAAACAGGTCTTCCAGCTTTGTCGTTCAGTCAGATGGCAGGGCGTTGAGAAAAGAGAGGACAGTGGCTCTGTGGTGAGTGGTAGACACTAGCCACATGTGGCTGTTTACATTTAAGCTAAGCAAAGTTTAATACAATTAAAATCTACCTTGTGCACATTTTTCCACATTTCTCCCTCCCAAGTGTTTAAGGGCTGCATACGGCTAGCCACGGCATATAGGTTAGGACAAACTCGGAAACCTTGCCTATCACAGAAAGTTATGTTGGTCTGAGCAGTGCCCTCCTTCCCACGCAGGACAGAGAGCCCAGGTGTAGAGTGTACAGGAGTCTAATGCACTGCTATGCCTTTCACCCATGGAGTATGTAGGATTCCTACCAGCTCTTATGCAAATCAGCAAAACTTAGTGCAAATCTGCACAGAGACATTTTAAGCGCTAAGTAAACAGCTCTGAAGGTGTTGATAACAGACAGGGCAGTTCATACCCTGGTTCATAGCATTGAATCCTGATTAAAAGCTACAAATAGTAACTCACTTCCTTTCGGGTGTGATTTAGAGTTAACTTGTAAGAACAAATAGTACTCTTTGTAAAGTGATTTTTTTTATTATTAACTCATATTGACAGTACAAATTACTGATTTTTTCTGTAATTTCCATACACACATTGTTTTGTTTGAATCCACTTTCATATATATTATATATATATATATATATATATATATATATATAGAGAGAGAGAGAGAGAGAGAGAGAGATAAACATAATATAGATATATTGTACCCTCTCCTCCATTCTCTTTCTCTTCCCTATTAGTCCCTCTTCTACTTTCAAATCATTTTTTTAAGATTCCACATATGGAAGAAGACATGCTATACTGTTCTCTCTGAGTCTGGTTTATTTTTTTTTTCTCACAATGGTTTCTAGGTCTGTCCATTTTCCTGAAAATGACAAGATTTCATTCTTTACGACTGAATACTACTCTACTGTGTACATCTATCACATTTTATTTATTCATTTGTCTGATGGCAGGTACTTAGGTGATTCCATAGTTTGGGTGTTGTAAATCATACCACAATAAGCATCGGTATGCAAGTATCTCTTTTATGTTTTGATTTCAGACACTTCTCGACAAAGAAGTACAAATAGAAAAAAAACTTATAAAAAATTGCTCAGCATTGTTAGCTATCAAGGAGGGAATAAAAGCTATATTCAGACATTGTCTCATTCTAGTCAGAAGGGCTATTATCAAAACAAAACAAACAAAAGCAAAAACAAACAAATACTACTGAGGATGAGGTGAGACGGAAACCCCAATATTCTGTTGCTGGGAGTGTAAACCGGTACAACTCCTAGGAAAACCAGTATAGCAGTCTCTCAGAATGCTAAAAATAGAACTGTCATTAGCTCCAGCTGGTGAAGTCAGCAACCACAGGCTGTATTTTAATGTAAATTACAAGTAAGGGATATGACACTGGCTCAAGGTCTTTGTTGCTATGGAGAATCCTCAGTTCTGCTCCCCTCCCTTGGGATGGTGAAATGATTTTTTTTCCTCTTTTCATCAGGGTAACTCTTACATGGTGATCTCTGTTTAAATACCATTTAAAATAAGACCTTCTTTGAAATCTTCATTTAGGAAGCTAGGCATCTTTGCTCCATGGGACCTGTTCTTTCCCTGTCCTTGTCACTACCTGTGATTTTGTGTTGACCTAAGTGTTTATTTCTAACCTTCTGCTGCTCCTTTTCTACTAGAACACAGTTCCACAAGATAAGACAACACAGTCACGTTGTTCAACATTAGATTCTCAGCACGCCAGCATTATTTACCATGCAGGCAAAAAAGGAAAGCAAACAAACAGAATTTCAGTACTTTGAGTAGCCCAGAAAGCCAAGAAAGGACACTTCAGGCTCATGAGATGCCTGATGACTAAAGGGAGCCCAAGGACCTAATGAAATTCTATGCTTTTCACTCTTGCTGTTGTAAAGTCTGGGGCAAAATTCATGCTTACAGATTCCTGGCTGCTTCGCACAGCACATCTTACTTCTGAGAACCATAGAATCTAGAGGCAAATGTGAGCCTTAAGGGGAAGCGGACTAGGGGTGTTAACACAGACATCTGCCGGGGCCAGTAGGTACCATGTATGTGTGAATCAACCAGCATAAGACAATAGGCAGGGAAAACAGCTGCATGCCTCCACCCAGAGAGGTCCAATGCCACTGTGTCGAAATGAGATTTGCATCCTGCTCTGCTGCCCTCGTGTTAACCACCATCATTACCACCCCTCCCAGCATCTCCAGGACGGTCACCAACTCCCCTTTGTCAGGCAGCAGCTATTTGGTGGTACTGTGTTTGGGGTACTGTATCCCCAAGAGAGCACCCTGCTCATTTCCTGTTCTCCCTTCTCACCCTTGCAGGCTCTGGCTTGCAGGTGAGTAAGACTGGCTGGTGGAGACCCTGTGGCTTGTTGGGCATCAGTGTCTTCTAGGCTGCTTTCTGGGAGATTGGCTCTGTCAACCATCAAGGAGTGCACTGCAAGGATTTGGAGTCGAACCATGAGTTGCTGCTGAAATATAGAAAGCCTCGTAGAGCAGGTGAAAGTACCAAGCTTTTAGCCGTGGCGGGAATGGCAAAGAGGGCTTTTGTCTCCCTTGTGCTGACAGCAGCATCTCCTCTCCCACCAGAGGCTTCTTAGAGGACAGCTGAGTCATCCTGACCTTTGGAAATGTTCCCGCCTCCACCTCCCAAGGCTCCAGCTCACCTCAAAGAGGCTGGCATTTTCTGAGTGAGGTGACAGTTGCATGAGCAGAGGCCAGAAGAAATGTAGCGAAGAAAACCAGTGTGAAAATGCCAATCTACCTCTTTTGGAACCTGGCAGTCAGTCAGGATGCCCAGCAGGCTGCATGCTCCAGACTCTCGTGCAGACTAGCACCATGGGCGTTTTCTCTGCAGTAGAGGGGATAGTCTCAACTGTGGGCATGGCCTTCCATGTGCATTGCTGCTACTGACATCTTCAATCCAGAAGTCATTACATTCTCATCAACATCCTTATTGTCACCACCACACCACTGTCATCACCACCATCACCACCATCATTACCACAGGTATGGCCTTCGTCATTGCCAGTATCAGCAGCATGACCATAATTCTACTGTCATTCCACTGTTAGCACTGTCGATGTTGGTATAGTCTTATTTATAATAAGTACAAGCCATTTACTGACCTCGTACAAGTCCTGTAATAATGATCTCATCCTCCCATTACTCTCCATGACTCTCACGTTTCCAAGATAAGAACACGGGAGACTCAGAGTGATTTAGGCAATGGGCAAATATTCATGGGTGTATATCCATCACTTAGTTGGGAAATACTAAAATAGGATTCAATTCATGTTTCCTTCTTTCTCCAAAGTGTACATTCTCATTATGGATGGGCTTTGCTCTTCAGTGTTTATCACAAGTGCACTCATTCACGTGGTCATGGTCTTCCTGGGCTGGCATTAGTTTCATGGGTGAGACCACCAACCTCATGCCTCTTCCTCCCAGTCTGGTAAAGTGTGATCATTCAATGACTAATAGTTTCTTGAATAAATTCCTGGATCATCACATTTTTTGGCTTCTGTATCTTTCAAGTTTCCAGGTTGTCCCATTAACAATGGTCCCATTAAACAGTGACAGAAAGTGAATGAAATTTGCTGCTCTAAGATTTAATCAGAACTCTCATTTTCATTTCTGACCTCTGACTTGGGGCTATTCTAAATGTCATCAAGATTTTAAATGACAGTGTTGCAAGGGCCAGAGATAAAGGATTCACTCAAAGTCTTCAAACAAGTTAGGGTCACCATTGTGCCTCCTTTGATAAGCCCAGAAATATAGTCTGGTTAAACTGCACCATTGAACATATGGAGTTGCATGGGGCCAGCAAGGCCACCCCTAAGAAACAGAAACTCTTTCTCCTCTCTGTGTCCCCTGGTTTTCTTCAACCATTTGTTTCTTGACATCTTCTGTCTCTTTTCACTCAGCCTTTCAGGAATCACAAAGCATCAGAAACCCTCAGCCTGGACCCCACAATGTTGTGTTTCTTCATCCTCCTGCAGCCCTGGCCTTGACTTGTCCCACTGACTCCTCATGAGATGCCCATCAGTTGTTTGTGCCTT
This sequence comes from Hydrochoerus hydrochaeris, assembly GCA_004027455.1. Taxonomy (NCBI): domain Eukaryota; kingdom Metazoa; phylum Chordata; class Mammalia; order Rodentia; family Hydrochaeridae; genus Hydrochoerus; species Hydrochoerus hydrochaeris. The sequence continues at coordinate 51,866 of PVLA01004375.1, read as the reverse complement.
GAAACTATGACCGGTGTTGGAGTCCTTATCTGGAGATACAGAAAGACCATTGTTATGGTTTGTGTCTAGATGTCCCTCTGCAAATCCTCATGTGATCATTGGGCTTTTCAGAGGTGGCTGAATCTAGGGTATGTGATGCTGAGGTTAAGGCTGTGTGTTTAGCTCACTGATTGGTTTGGCACTGTCCTAATACCAGCAGTCTAGATATAGTATGAAAATGCCAAAAACACACTGTTAAGGTCTTAGTTACTGATTTTGCTGTCTTCTGCTTTCCAAGAACTGGTTCTCTGCTGTGTTGCCCCTATGTGAAGCTGCCCTACCTTGGAGCCAGCTGATTATGGACTGAAATGTCTCCAAACTGTGAGCTAAGTTTCTTTCCTCCTTTAATTTGGGTTTCAGTTACTTTGTTGCAGCAGTGAGAGAAAAGTAACTAAGGCAACTGGGTTTGGTTTTTCAGGTACTGTTGATACAAATTTTGGTTCTATTCCTGATAAGTTTGTGCTCTTGGGTCTCAGTTTCTTTAACACCACAATGGAATTGTAACTGCACTGCCTTTAGGGTGTTCCTAAAAAGCCAGTGAACTGATCCATGGAAGGTGCTCAGAACAGTGCTGATCCACTAGATCACATTCAGTAAATGCTGTCTTCTTCAGCTCTAAGCATACAGTTGGTGCTCACCACCCACAATCTCATTTAAACTACAGCACAGCTGCCTAAGAACTGCCTTAGCATCTGCATTCAAATCATGTTCTGTTATCTGCCAGGACATTAGCCTTTCTCTCCATATCTGATAATCAGTTCACTTCTTCAGCTAAGACACACAATTTGTTTGGTTTTTTTGCATATTGTCATGAGCCTAACAAAAATGGACTTGTCAGTGTCTCTTTATGAAGGCCTTTCAGGAGGGAATCTTAGTTTCCAGAAGCACCATCTAGGTACCATAGTCTACTGATGAAACACGTGCTTTTGGTGGAGGAAGAAGGAAAAGGAAGCATGCAGGACCCTCAAATGGTACCTGGTAGGCACCAGGTTTGATCCATGTTTAGGCCCAGATTTGGCAGTGTCTTCAAATAGGCTACGTTTATAAAGTTTTTGGAAAAGACTTTTAAATATTTGGTAAGTGCAAGAGCTAGTTAGAGTTTCTATTATTAGAAAATAGACATTGGCCTACAATACTATATAGATAATAGAGCTTTCCTTGGAACCTGGAAAGCATTAGAAGAGGTCATGATGCATTATGGTAAGAACCGTTTTTTCTTTGAGTATCTGTCATAATATTCATGTACACTCTTCACATCATAGCCCCAATGTGGCCTGGATTTCCACCAAAAGCACTTGTTTGCACAGACCAACTATTGCCCAGAAACAAGCCAGGTTTAAGCACAGAGAATATGTATGACTTCTCAAAATATCTACCTCCTCATTAGCCACAGCCCTCAATTTGGAGAAAGAAATAGCATCTTGGCTGAAAATCTCATTTTGTTTCTTGTCCTCTTAGCTCAGCAGATTGAGCACAGATATGGCTTTAACTCTAGGTTGAAAAAGGAAATATGTAAATGGAGTAGTGTACACCATGGAGAAACACTATACTAAACTGTACATTGTAGAGACCAAGTCTTCCAGAGTGCCACTTGATGTCCATAGGAATGTCACCCCTGGCTTGGAAAGTCAGAGAGGGAGTGTTTCTTGTGTGGTAAGAAAAGGTGGAAAATTAGTCTTCCAAGGGAATGTCCTTGAGGAAGACATCAACAGCATGTTGGTAGAGATCCTCTGCCTGCCCCACCAAAGTAACCCATGCCACCTCAGCCCACATGGCCCTAGATGAGACTCACTAGAGCTGTGGGGTTGATTCCTGTGAGTTCTGCAAGTATTCATTTTCATGCACTTCTGCTGCTCTAGGGTCTGCAGTCCCAATGCAATTTCAGAAGCATGTGAAGAGCTTTTTTGAGAGTGTCTCCAGTGTGGTGTAGAGGACACAGTCAGCTGGGCCTGGGCTATGGCTCCTGATCATGGTGCTGTGGGCTTCAGATAAGTATAATGAAAGCATGCAATGCAGTCACCAAGAGAAGTTTTTAAACACAGGGTCCAGAATGCAAGGCACACTTAAAAAAATCTGATGATTGAAAGAATGAAAACTGATATGCTATCAGTCAGGGTTTACAGGAGAAACAGATATAACCCAAGATATACAAATGTATAAGAAATCACAAGACTGGCTTACAGTGGTCAACCACAGAGTTGGATGAGGGACCATTCAGAGGGTGTGTGCGTGCTGGAGGCTGAAGGGTCCAGCCCAACAGCTGGAGCTCACTGCGGTGTCCCGTGCAAGTCCATATCAGGAGGCTGATGAGTCTGTGACAGAGCACTGAACAATCTACGATGAAGGCTGAAGAGTCCCAAGTAGAAACCAAACAGTCTGTACAAGAAGCCAGGAAATGATGTCCAACTGAAGACTGTAGCTCCTTCGAAGAACCAGCAATCAGTCCCTCCTCATTTGCCTTTTATTCTGTGGAGGCTACTACCTTGTGGTGGATGCAGCACTCACACCAACTGGTTGCCCTCCTCTTGCACAGGCTGAGGATGTTACAATCCAGGGGTCCTGCCCCCTGCTGAATCACTTAATTAAACTTCTGACCTTCTCAAATTGACACAATGGATAATATCCTAGTCAGGTAATGGTTTGTCCTTTACACCCCAGGCTATAGAGCTGTTGAGTCACTTGCTTGAGCTTCTAGACTTCTCAAGTTGACACAATGTGTAAACCATAAGAGATATGATCAATGAATTAATGAATTAAATGGAATGAGCAAAGTCATTGAACACAATCCCCTACCACAAGAGTGGGAGATTGAAAGGTGGGTGGAGTGAAAGCTGGTTGGTCAAGCCATCCTTACCTGGTACAAAGAGTCACCGTAGGATGTGCATGAGTTTGTGTTCACTGTTGTGAGCTCGGTGTAATCAGGTAAAGGCGTCAGTCTGAAGGTCCAGTTCACAGAGACCCACAAGGTGTCCTTGAAGACGTGTCCTTGTGTACTTTTTGCGCACCTACAGGTGATTAAGAAAAGACCACTGTTTCAGAATACATTTATAGAGCTGGAGGTGATGGGGGAGGAAGGGTCATATCTTATGGGTAAGAACTGCATATAACACATGCTCAAATTTTTCACTGATGTTTGGTAGTTTATGGCAATACTTTCAGAACTATTACAATACTTTTACTGTAAAATGTATATGAGGAGGAAAACCATTGCTATTTTGAGTTTAAAACTTTGTGGTTCATCAGTGATAGACCAAGATGCCTCCAGAGGCCTGGCAAATATTTACACAAGCCTAGGACTAATGTGCAACAGCAGAGAATGGCTTGGGAAAGATGGAAAAAAATCTTGCTTCCACAAAGGAATCAACTACTGCTTCTTTTAACTGCTTTCCAGTTGAAATGAAAGTCCTGTGTAACTAGCTCTTATTGGCCATGAGATGGGCCAAATCTGGATTTTATGTTAACCTCCCACACTTCTAAAATACGTTATCAACCAAACAGAGCACACTCACAAGCCAGGTTCTGCCTGCGAGCCACCTTTTCCCTTTTCATCCAACTTTCCACTCTGACACAACTACGGAAAAGAAGAAAATTAGAGTTTAGACAGTGGTTTGAGTAATGAGAGTGGTCTTTTTGAAAGAAGTATCAAGTGGTGGGAATAGAGTTGGGGTTCAGAATGAGGAGGAGGTGACAGTATGCTACCTTTAAGTGAAATTTAATGGTGAATTAAAGAGAGAAAGGGTTAGTGTTTGGGTGTGAGTCAAGGACAATCACTTGACTTTTGGGCACTTTAGGAAGATAAGAGTGGATTACAGGCAGGCAGGAGATTGGGCAGGAGAGAGGTAGTGATGAATGGATCAGCCAACCCCTGTGGAAGCTGTAGATCATTGATAGGGTCAAGGATTTGTGGAGAGGTTTGTGTTTGTTTCAGTGTTTCCAAAAAGAATAGGAGTAGGGAAAAAAAAGAGGCTGTGCAGAAGAGCAGGGGATATTGCTGTTCATGCAAAATCATCACATTTATAAGGGAAAACATGACTCATGGGAGTTATTTTTGTCTAAGAATAATGGCATGGTTGCAAGAGAGTTTTGTTCAGGCATTCCCAGCATGGTTAGAGGTGGATATACACTGGCGCCTCTTATTCTGTAGGTTTCTAAAATGAGAAAAACAGCATGCAGTGAGCTGGCATAGAACCTTCAACTGTCCAAGTTAAAGAGTGAGTAGATACATCTGCAACAAGGCAACAAGGTATGGATTTAACCCACACTGGAATGGATCATCATGAATACTTTTTTTTTGCACATTTAATTATTCCCTCATTTTCCCCTGATTTGTTCCCTGTTCAGTTGTCAGATTGCTATGCCAGGAATGGAGGGAGATGCTCACAGGTAGAAGATGCCACAGAATATGGACATATATGATTGTGACCCAAGGTTGAAATCCATGGATATGGTAGGATTGGAAAAGAACCACAGGAAAATGCACATGGAGAGAGGAGGCACCGCAGTTAAAACTTTAGTGATGGAGAGACCTCGCCCTCAGCTGTAGTGCAAGAGCCCTTCATCTCCCTTAAAGGTTGAAAGAGACCCAAGTACCAACTCTCCTGTACCTGCTCTCACCATGTGATGCATTCATTGTTCTTGACTAAAGGACAAATAGGCTTGAATGTAGAGCCCAGCAAAAGCAGGTTCTCCTCCATGGTTGATGCTTTTATTGCTGATTAGCACAGCCGTCTCTTTGCTCTTTTTGTCCTGCTAGACCAGACCAGACCAGTGGAGGAGACTTTCTCTGACAATGGAAATGTTCCATGTCTGCACCATCTGATATGCTGGACGATAGCCACATGTGACTACTGAGCATTTGAGATGTGGCTAGTGTGACTGAGGAGCCAGATTTAAATTGCATTTTCTTGTGTAACCAGTTTTCTCTCTGGGCTTTTGTCCCGAGGTCAAAAGAAGAATAAAGCTGACAACACAGCAGTGGGGTGTGGACCAGATGTGACTTGTTAGAAAGAGCAAAGGAAAACCCTCAGTAATTGAAGAGGGTTCCAAAGGGAGGATGCCCCACCCCAGGAAGCACCTACATCTAGCAGTTTACTTGCTGTTTTCAGTGAGTGAAAGGGGCGGGGAGGCTTGAGAAAATGCAGAAGCTGCTGCTGTTAGGCTTCCTCTTCTCAGCAGATTCTATTAGTCCCCTGTCCTTGTGCTCCAATTATCCTCTGTTCCTTGCCTCCAATTTCCAGAGGCCGATCTTGATCTCAGTTTATGCAGGTCCTGGCCTTCAGCTTATGCAGTTTACCCAAGCTCTTGCACTTTGTCCCTTTATCTCTTGGTCTCACTTCTAATTCATGTAAATTTAGATAATGGCACCTGGCCTGAACCTGCTATATTGGGCAATGCAGCTATGGATTAAGGACTCCTGCGGTATCCAGCTAGACTTCCAGGTGTTTTGTAGGCACTCAACAAGGTGCAGTGAAGGAAACTAGTTTGTACTGTTTAAAATATTGACTCTTTAAGAAAGTTATGTTTTAATTTTTACAGAAAAGGCTTTTATAATGCTGAATGCCTACACAGGTTTGGGTGTGCCATTTTCTAATCAATAAGACCCCAATTCTAGCCCTAGAGGTCTGGGCTTTGGGGAGAGGAAAGTGGGTCTAACAAACTCAGATAATCTAGATTGCACAGTGATGGCAAACCTTTGGAAAGAGGACACAGAAGGCTCAGGATAGAGACAGGAGCCATATGCTTGCCTTATAACACTTCTTGTAACTCATCTCTTCCTCTGTCTTAAAGATCCAAAGAAATATTCCACAGGAGTAGATTTTTGAAAAAAAAAAAAAACAGCAATGAGTCTGACTATTGCTCCAGGGTTAACAGAGCCCCATCCGGAGATGCTGAGTGGTCCTCAGGTAGCTGAGATGATGCATTGCTCTGGGAACATTTAGAATCAGCAACAGACAAACTCATTCCCTTTAGGTATTTGAAGGGTGAGGGGCCCCCTAATTTCCCCATTTGAATTGGTGGAATCCATAAATGAGTGAGTGAGTAGAGCCACATGTGGTGGCTCACACTTCTATTCCCAACACTCTGGGAGGCAGAGGAAGGAAGATTTCAAGTCTGAGCACAGCTTGAGCAATCTAGGAGTTTAGGGCTGAAGAAATAGTTCACTATGAAGGATCTTGGTTCAATTTCCAGTATCGCAAAGGAAAAAAATATTGAGTGGATGGATGAAGACAAGGGGTTAAACAATAATGTACATGACATAGGTTATTCTTCTCCTAGAAAATTCATTATTTCCTGGGATAGCTCTGCTCTGAGGTCTGGTCCAGCTCCACATTGTTCAGAAGGAGGCACCTGGAGCCCAGAAAGAGGAGGAAACTCGTGTGACATGACACAGCTTGCTGGCCAATGATTGGACAGGTGCTGGAGTCCAGGTCCCTCTTTGAGGTCGCTTTAATCACTGAAGTGGATGATAACCAGAAAGTGCTCACATTATACTTTCCTCAATACCCCAAAGGCCCTCAATAAGTCTGAAAAGAGAGGAAACTGGAGAGAGTACATTTCTCCAGCCTGTTGCCTATCTGAGACCAGTCTCTAAACTCTTTCCTTACCAGCTATATTAGGGTTCTTTAGAGGAACAAAATCAATAGAAAATATAAGTATAATTATGTAAAGGGATTTATTAGGTAGGCTTACAGGATCAGAATTGGAGTATCCACAATGGCCGCCTAAGCTCAGTTCAAGAAGATGGTAACCACAGAACAAGCAGAATTGAGGATGTAGCAACAGACAAAGTTCCAAAATCTGTATGCTCACTGCAGAGTTTCCAATGGGAGACTGCTTTGGAAGACTGAAGAGCGACTGATTTCCAATGACAAAGGCTAAGACTTGAGCTCTTCCAAAAAGAAAACGCTTCATTTTTCTTTCCCCTTGTATGACATGTAGGCCATAAGCCTATTGGTTGGTACTGCCCACATCTGGGGTGAGTCAGCTCCCCTCAGTTGGCTGATCTACACAACAGTCAACTACAGACACACCCAGCGGTGCTTTGCTAATCTCCCAGGCGTTTCTTATTCCACTAAAGCTGATGTAGGATGATTAACCATTACATCTGCTCATCTCAGCATAGCCCTAGGATGGTTTCCATCTTTACCATGTTGATCTGATCTGGAGATATCATGAGTGATAAAAATCTGATGTGCATTTTATGAAACGTCTCTCTTGGCAAGTGTCTTTGCAAAGCTCATTTCTACACTGTCAGTCTTCTGGGTGCAGACTCATGGCACAGAATCAACTTCCAAAGAGCCAGAAGAGTGGAAACTGAGTATTTCTTATATGCCAGGTCTGTGCCTAGGTGTTCTGAATTTTCACCCTCACATTGAACCTGAATGGGTTTACCTAGGGCAATGTGTCTGCATTGTGACTCCCTGACTGCAAGGCCAGCGGATATCAGGGACTCTGCATCCTGTGGAAAAGTGATGTCTGTGGGGACATGTCAACTGACATGTGACCTGCTGGCCACAGATCATCATTCATGAGGCAGGCTGACCATACAGTCCCTGACCCAAGGAACTATTATACCCCCTGGCCATTCTATGGGCAGCTTTCCAAAGATCCCCCCTACCATCTTAGAGTTATGAAAAAGTGTGATAGTCAATTCTAGCTCAGAAGAGGACCTTATACAAATTAGCAAAGGGTGACCCCAAACATTTTTTTGATGGCAAAAATGCAACAGGGGCATTCTTTCTGGGCAGATCTGTTATATATTGGACCTTTTCCTCCTGTACTATGGCTCCTATCTGTATGTCCCCCCAAAGCTGCATATACTCACAGGTAGGGTTTTTAGAGGTGGGTGGGTCTAGGGTGTATGAACCTGTATAAATGGTGTGTTAATTGCATTAGTCCACTGATAGGTTTAGCATGGTGCTGGATGTGGATGATGGGAAGGCTCATCCTAGGTGTGAGTGGCACCAACATATAGGCTGGTAGCTTGAATGGAATAAAGAGGAAAAGGGAAGCTTGCTGCTCTCTGTCTGCCTGCTACAACCTGCTTCTGCTCTGCCATGCCCCTCTTCCATGATGCCCTGCCCTGGAGCCAGCCTGGTGTGGACTACAACCTCTGCAAAACATGCGCTAAAATAAACCTTCCCACTTTATCTTGAGGGAGTCAGGCTCAGCAATAGAAAGTAACTAACATCCTTTCTAGGTCTCAGGGCTTGTTGAATGGAGTGAGAAGTGAGTTGCAGGCTCCAGTGGAAGCCCATTGGCCAGGAATCCAGTGCACAGCTTGTATGACATACAGCAAGCCCTGTGAATTGCACCCTGTGTATGCGATCGTTTTAGCACCAGCTGCTATGGGCTGCGTTCAAAGGTTTCTGATTTAAAAAAAGATTCAGTGGGCACCTGTGACAGAATGCATGGTGCCTGAAAAAGGGGTTATTAGAAGACAGAGAGGGAGTAGCTGCTATAAAATAAGGAAGGAAGTAGATGACAGCTCTGGGCAGATGCGTTGTGGTTGGGTGAGAACAGTCTTCAGACATAAAGATCCTGGATGACTCCCCGGCATCCGGTTCCTGTTACCATGTTCATCTTTTGGACCATCGAGCTTTATCTGTGCCCCTACTCATCTTTGTCTTCCTCTGTAAAGGGGAACAGTGAATCCCACCTCACTGGGTACTCATGCAGTGAGAAGAGATGAAGCCCGTGAGAGACCAAGGGTGCTAAGTGAAGGGACAGCCAGTGCGCGGTGCTGCTGTGCCTTGCGCCATTCAGCATCAATTGCTTTATTCAGAGCTCCAGCCATATGAACCTTCATCCTGAACTTCCCCTGCTTGGCCAGCCAGGCACTTTCTACTGAAGAGGACACAGATACAAGCCACTTATGAGAGTCTTACAATTTGGACTTGGGATAGATGCACAATTTTAATGCTGGTCTTTAATTTCAAAGGTACTGGAGACAAAGGCTTTGACAGTGAATTTTGTGAGTCCCAAGATGTGAGGCACATGGTTGGGGGCCATGCTGATGACACAGGTGAGGTTCTTGTGACCTTTGCCAGGAACCCCTGCAGGTGTTGGTTTGGGCAGATGTGTTGTTGGCCAGCCCTGGCCCCAGCCCAAAGAGCATAGGCCATGGGGAGGTGAAGAAACAGAGCAAGACTGCTGAGGTGTGAGGGCTGTGACAATCAAGAGTGGTGGCCCTGAGTTCCCCCTGCTGGTGAGGCAGGCTCCATGTACATGGTCAGCGTGTTGGGACCCCTTATCTGTGCAGTGTTTTTAGAGCAGGAGATGCATGCAAGACAGGGATCTTACATGGGGTCTCTCGGTGCTCCCCATGTTAGACTTCACAGGATTCTGCAGGCGCCCTTCAGCAGATATGATGGAGCCACTAACTGTGGGGATTTACAAAAACGAGGCATGGAACAAGGGAACGTGGAATCTCTCCTCATCACCTTCTGCTCTCCTGCCCCTACAGCACCCCCTGTACTCCCCCTGCACGTTGCTTTAAAAGCCAGTGCTTGAAGCTCACAGAAGTTTCTCTGTCACTTTGCATTTGGAGTCTGGACCTGGATCTCTTTTGGGATTGCCAGGTTACAGTGGGAAAAGATGAAACTTTGAACAGGAAGAAAGGTGCTCTGAATGGATGCCTCATGCTTACACCTCTGTTGGGCCTTGCCACTTATCCTGTCTTCTCCATTCCTGCTCAGACTCAAGGCCCTGAGAGCAAGAGGAGTGCCTCATACCTGTACCCCCATCATTTATTGGGCTTCTGGCCTTTTGGAGGCACCTTGTGTTTTTATTAGGAAGTGAGTGGTGGAGTTAGGAAGCAGATAGTGATGCTGTAGAGAAGCTGGGGCTCATTGTGGAAAGCCCTGAGTACGAGACCACAGGCAGCCACTGCAAAGTGTTCAAGATGACTTGATGTTGGTTGCATAACCTTTTTGGAGTTTACTAGCAGCTTAATCCAGGATCCTCCCACTGAGCTGCATTTCCAGCTTGTTTTAATTTTTATTTTGAGTTATGGTCTCACTAAGTCACCCAATCATCCAGACTGAACTTGAACCTACTATCCCTTTACCTTCTATCTGCACCCCAAAAACCTGCTGTCTTTTTACCTCAGTCTCCAAGAGGGGTGTTATCACAGCCACATGCACATTATCTGGCTAGAGTTCCAATTTTTAAAACCACCTTGGATGCAACATGATGTCTTAGTTATTTTTCTCATCACTGGTACAAAATACCTGACACCCAAAATTAAGAGAGAAGACTTAAATCAACAGAACCTGACTCAAGCATTGGGCTGCAGATTTCTAGAGGGCTTTCAAGATGTACATGCCCCAAAGGGACTGCCATGTAGCAATTAATCTTGGTTTCAGAAAACTCGTAACAGCAAAAATCATGAGATACTGTTTTGGAGGAAAAAAATAAAATCGATTTGCATAATGCTATATGTGGTGTCTTTCCAAAATGCCACCTGTAAAAAATCTAATCATGAAAAATACATCAAATACTCAAAACAATTACTTCTAGGTGATGAGACCTTGAGTAAGGCATCTTTCTTGCTTCTTCTTATCTGTGTCTCTCACATTATCTATGGTGAGAAAATAGTATGTTTATAACAGGAAATAACTTCTTTTACATGCTGACTCCCAGATTTCTTAGGGCCCTTTTTCCTGAGTTTGCAGTTATTCATGGAAGCAACTTAGTAATGAAATACACACAAGACCAGGGAGCATGGAAATATTTTCATGTAGATTCATTTTCTCTCTTACTTTCTCTTCTGAACTTTCTTACTGATGAGGTAAATACATTTGTGCCTGAAGGTATAGAAAGAAAGGTGAATGATAAGGCCGTAAGACCCAGGCTTCATCTTGAAGATCACAGAAGCCTTGTTACAAAATTTAATGCCCATCAGGCTGGCATGGGGGTCGAGGGCCATTGGAACAGTTCCTCCATTCCTTTTTAACATCCATCCATCAGTCCATCTGTTATTCTATCCATGCATTCATCCATCCATCCATCTACCCTTCCCCTCTCACTACAAACAGGTGCTGCAGATTTGTAGGTAAACCACACAACTTTCCCAGTGCTCAGGTACTCACTGCCACCATGATGGCAGAGCAATACAGTGAAGAGGAGCGCTGAGGCCAACAGGAAGGGAACCTTGACACACTGAGTGCAGTTCCCAGAAAGTCTCCTTAAGAAGTCATGGTAAGTGTGACCAGACAAGGAAGATGAAGAGATTCTCAGGTGGAGGGCTCTTCCTAAGCAATGGACAATCCTCAGAGATTGGGAAGCTTAAGTGCAATGTTGTGAGGGTTTGAGTCAGAGATATAGAAGGTTCAAAAACCAACTGGGAAAGTGTGGCCTGAGGGAAGACACCTGGGACCAGGGGAACCCAGTGAGAAGTCAACCTCTGACTCCTGAAGAGCTGTCACCTAGCAAAGGGATTGATTCAGTATTTCTTCATAGCCCCAGAAGGGGAAATTACCTCTCATCGTGAGGAGTGGCACACTTTCTGCATCTGAGATGGCCATCTGTGCTGCAGGCGCCCCAAAGGGCAGGAACACCCATCTCCTGACACAGTGGTGCTTTGCAGGCCTATCTAACAGGGAGCTCTGATCCATCACCCTGCCAAGAACTGAGTGACCTTGAGCTGTGAGCACTCTGAACTTTACCTCTGACTGAGGACCTGATAATGTAGGTATCTCCTGAGACATCTGGACTGCTCAGGAGAAGACAAGTGGTAGACTTGGCTTGTCTTCCACTCCAGGGCTGTCACATGGGCCATGGGCCGTAATGGGCACAGCATTTACTCTGTCCAGCAAGCTGACTATGACCTCAGCACTGCAGGACTCTGCCCTGGCAACACCTGTCTACCCGGACCTCAGAACTCACGTCCAGGCCACACTCTCTAAAGCACAGTCCCTCCTTTCCTGCCTCACTGCTTTGTTAGCCAGGGTGACAGAAACAGGTCCTCAGAAGAAATGGCTTATCAAATGAGATGAGTTAAAGGAATAGCAGGAATGAGCCTGGTAGAAAACAGATGATGTGAGTGAAAGAAAAATGAGAGCCTTCAAGTTCAAGGCAGTTACCCCCATTGCTGTGCCGGTGCTCCCAGCTGGAAGGCTGAGGGCTCGACAGACCATGACCCCAGATTGACAAGGACCACACACACCCCTACCCCTGCAGCATCAGGCTCCAGGTTGCTGCCTCTCTTCACTGTGTCCTACCACTTCTTCCTCACCCTTACTGTCTTTCTGTTTCTTCTTTGAATTTATGACCCCTTGCAATCGGACTTGTTTATGCTTAAAAAATCAAAAATTCCAGTTCCTCTACACCTATTTAAAGACAAGATAGGGACATCTACTCTTCATGCCAACCCATCAGAATAGTCAGTGGCCCATGCTAAGGAATCCAGCTCCTTCACTGTGTTAAGAATTTCTCTATGAATGTGAAGAAATCTGCAGTGCTGAAGATGTTGAATTGCTAATGTTTCGTTCACCATGAAGTGGCTGGAATAGAATGCCTTAGTCATGAATGTATGTTTACACAGTAAGGAATCATCCAAACAAGGAGGGGAGTGGCACTTGGAACCTGTCACGCCAGCTCTAAGACTTGTCTGCTGAAGAACTTCCTGCCTTACCTCATCCTGTGGATGCTCGGATGCACGTCTTCAGCACCTTCTGCTGTGTGGACACTCGTCTGATTTTCGTTACAATGGGGAATATAATTTTTTTTGGAAAAAAACGAAACAAATATTTTACAAACTTTTTAGTTTTAAGAAAGGGAGAAAACAGTGGTAGGGGTAGGACAGACAGACAAGAATGGACAGAAATGGCAAGAAAGGGAGGAGGAGGAGGAGGGCAGAAAGAAGTGAGTGGGGAGGAGCAGGCAGATGAGCAGAGGAATGACAATGGGAACAGGGCAGTGCACTCAGTGCAGGGCAAGCGCTTCTTCTCCGAAGCAGCCCTGAGGGCAGCATTCACATCATTTTGCCTCTTATGTCCGTTCCACAGCACTGTACCGTGTCGTCGAAGTGTTTGGCCCCAAGTACCTCACACAGGCTCTGTGATATGGTGGTGCTCAGGAAATACCTTTTGTACGAAGAAGAGGGGAGGAGAGAAAAGACATGAGTAAGAGGAGTAGGTATCAGTAGTAGGAGCCCTTGTTATGCTTTGTGCCTAGATGTCCCCCAAAGTGTCATGCAGTCACAGGTGAGGAGTCTCAAAGGTGGTTGGATTAGGTGTATGCATGTGAATTAAGATGGACACTGGGGTTAAGGATGTGGGTGATGGAACCCCCAATGTGGGAATGGGTAGAACCAATCAATAGGAGCATAGCCTAGATGGAGTACAAAGGAAGGGAAGGCAGCTTTGCTGCTGCTGCTGCTGCTGCTGCTGCTGCATTGCTGCCTCTTGCCTGTCTTACCATGAACTGTTTCTCTTCTGTGATTCTGTGACACCCCTGCATGACACCCTGCCTTGGAGCCAGCCAATCATGGACAGAAACCTCTACAAACTGTGAGTCAAAATGAACCTTTTCTCCTTTAATTTGTGAGTGGTGGGTATTTTGTCTTGCCAGTAAGAAAAGTAACTAACACAGTCACCTAGGCTGTGGCTTTTCCTTATCTGCTAACTGGTATTGCAAACCAGATGTGAATACCTAGAAGATATCTCTTGCAAAACAGGTTGTCTCTCCTAAGGATGCCCATCTGAGAACACTCTGAGGGTCAGCCAGGGCTTCTGGAGTTAGTCTGAGTCAGCCCTTGGCAGGGCTCCTTGTGGGATTTGAAAACCTACCTGAGTTTCTAAACTGAAAGCATAAGTTTCATGTACCCTGAGCCTGGAGTTGAATCCCAGCTCCTTCACTTACTGTTTCTCACTTTGGGAAACACCAGGCCTCCAGAGTCCTCACCTGCTGTGCACAGGTCACAGTGAATCATTGCTACTACATGCAAAGGGCACAGAAGAGACTCTAGTGCATAGAAGGAGCCCCAGGAGCTGTGGCATGTTGCCATCCCTGTCTCCACAGTGAGCAATGAATAGCCAGGGCCAAAGAAGGAGTGAACATCAGAAAAAATGGGGCACAAGAGGTCATTCGGGCTTATGGGTAATGAGATGGTGCCTTTATCACAATGTGGTGACACATTCACACTTTGGTGACAAAGGGTGAATCAGGAAAAGTGTGTCTATCAGAACTGACAAGTGCCTCAGCTTCCAAGGCACTGGATTCTGGAACGCTTAGGGCTCCTTGTGCCTCAGGTGGTCTGGGAAATAGGGCTGAGCTGGCTACCATGACCCCAGGCACCTTCAGCATCCTACGCAAGTGCTGACCTTCAAGGCTCTGGCTAGAAGAAATCAGAGACTCCTTCCCCAGTTCCTTGTGTCCTGCCTATGGGGTTTGCAGATTTGTGAAGAATGTCTGTGGCTATGGACACAGGGCTTTGCTGAGATGCCCATCAATTGCTTTCTAGATAGGCAGGTCCAGGAGTGGCGGGTGGCTGCACACTGGAGTCTCCAGTGCTGAAAAGGTCAAGGAGGGAGAGGAAATCAGTGTGCGATCCCTCTGCAGGACCATCCAGCACAGCAGTGGAGAAAGTGACTTTCTCACGGCCTCCTTTCCCGCTGCATCTTCACACCACCTCCCCTCCGTATCTTTACCTCTGGGTGTCTTTTATAAAGACACTTGTGGTTGGGTTTAGATCTCTTCCAGTTAATACAGAATCATCCTATCATCTCAGGATCCTTAACTTAAGTATCTCTGCAAATATCCTTTTACCAAATAAGAATTCATTCAGATGTTCCAAAAGTTGGACATGGGCAACTCTTTTGGGGGCTCCCATTAAGCCCACTATACAAGCCCACCACTCATGGTCCTTCAGACTGTATACTGAAGGGCTCCAGATTGCACAGGGCACATCCTAAAAGTGTGTAGGTTTTGTCTTGTAGAGTTTGGGAAACAGTATATCAATGCTAGAGAGGCACAGGGGAGAGGATCTGGGACAGATATGCCAGCCTTAAGGTGGCAGACAGACTCTTGCAAAGGTGTGGTGTGGTAGGAGCCGCCTCGAGGACATGGAATATGGGAAGACAGGAGCCATACTGGCAACGGTCATGTGTTGTGGTTGAGTCTGGATACGGTACAGTGAGAGGCATAGACTCACAATTGCAAATGACATGGGTCACACTTGACAGCTACAAAGGTTTATTTCAGGGGACCTAACAATCTAACATCTTCCACAGCAGAGATTTTGCCTTATACACAGATATAAAAACTTTCCAGGCCTCAGTGGGAGCTACAAGCTCAGCGCAGAAGCATTCTAAGCACGCTGTGTTGCCTCACTTGCCTCCCTGCTTTGCTGCACACTGTGAGGGCTGGAAGAGCAGGTGAGTGGAGCTAATGCACCATTTCTTCATTTGCTAAGGCCCTGTCTCATCATGTTCTTCTTGCTCCTGGGATGATCTGCTGCTTTCTTGGTCATTTGAGTGTTGCTTCTTTCCATGTCTGCAAAGTCCCATGAAGGCAGGATTCTTGACTGGTACATTCACCCCTCCTTCCCTAGTATCCAGAACTCTATCCTTTTTATTATTATTTTGAGACAGGGTCTTGCTAATTTGCTAAATTGCCTAGGCTGTGCTCAAATTTGGGATCCTCCAGCCTCAGACTCCCAGAATGCTGGAATTCCAGGTTTATGTGTGACCACTTCTGGCCCCAACTGATTCCTCATGATTCTAGATCCTTACTCTGTGTGTCTAGATCTGAAAGGACAATTGGCTTTCCTCCCTTATTCTGATGTGGATAGGGTTTGGGGAAAAAGGACAACCTAAGTCCACACTTGAAATGTGGTAATGGATGATATGTTTTGGAAAGAGAGTAGGAACGAGTTTTGCTCAAGTTAAGTAGTGTGGAGAAGCCTTAGAAAATTATGATCAGTAAACCAGGTGAAACTGTTCAGGACCCTGCTGAGACTACTGGTCTTGTGGAGAAGTTTGCTTGTGATCCTGCAGGAATCACGGTGCAGCCTGGAAGTAATGCAGTGGGTTCTACTGCTGAAATACACCTTTCCATGTCTTCATGTGTGTGGGGGGAGCCCAAGGTTGCAAGAAGGAAAGGACATGCTTCTGGCATGTTCCCCATGTCAGGATGGAGACCGAGGGAGAGAGTGACATTTATAGTAAACCATGACTTACACAAGAGGATGGTGTCATGGTCAGGTTTTAGCAGAATGAGACAGGGAACCAAATGAAGGTTTCCACAGAGAACAATGGCTGTCTCACAAGGGCTTAGTAGAGTAATAATGAACCTGGCAGGAACTAGAAGGGGCTGGGGGACAGGCTGAGAAGACTGTTTCTGCACCCAAGACCACTGCTTAGCACAAGACAAGCCAGTATTGAGAGAGAAGATAGGTGAAAGACTTATATGAAAAACTGTCTAACATGAGTACTCTTGTCCAAAATCTGTCTTGCTAAGATGCTGATTTAGAGGTGGTTTATATAGGAGATATGTGCTCACAGATGGAATGGTGCCTTCTCTCAAATGATAGAGATTTGGGACCAAATGATATCTGTCTGATACTAATCACCTAGGGACAAGATGTTTTTCAGTTCTGTACATCTTCAGAACAAAGACCATTATTTTCTTGGGCTGTTCTTCTCAGCCATTTGCTTGTCCACCTGCAGTTCCTAACATAATGGCCATGTTGGAGGAGGAGATGCCCCAAATCCTCCATCCTGACCTCTAAACATGATGACGGAAGAAAACATACTTCACCCCATTAGTGTAAGTTGAGGTTAGACAGGTGTTTGTACCATAGCTGGTCTCAGGGCTCAGCTTCACCCTGAGTGCCTTCAAAAACAATAAAATGAGTTGACTTGACCTCCCAGAATAGCAAGCCTTCAATGAACACAACTCTCAGGCATGGTTTCAGATTAGACTGGCTCTTCAATCACCTTTCGTCTTTCACAAAACAGCAAAAACCATGTCCAACACCAGACTGGTAGGCATGTGAGTCTGAACTCTGTGCATGGGCACCTCTGTGGATCTGTTTATGTTTCAGTCGTACCCAGTGAGTGTAATGGGCAGCTGGGGGTGGAAACCTCTGCTGAGAGCCTACAGGTTGGGAGGAGGCTCTCACACCTACATGTGAACAGAGGGCTCCACGAGTGTGACCAGAGGTGCCAAGAAGGGGTGAACTTTCTGAGCTTTGCCACGTGTCAGAGTCTTATTTTTTCTTCTGTGGTCCCTGCTGACTTTCCTCTCTCCTTGGTGCTGACTGTAAATTGATGGGCTCTGAGCTTGTGGGCTATAGGTGCCCATAGCTTTCCTTCCAGAAGGAAGAGCCAGCTCCTTCTGAGTAGAGTATGACTTGCTTGTTGCCCTCAGACAGGTGGGTTGAGGGATTTGGGGAGAATTTTATAAATCACAAGCAGTTTGGTAAACTCCAGAGTGGAAGTATCTGTGGCTAAGGGACAGTAGTAATCTCGATGTTCTGGGTTGCAGTGATGTTGTAATTCTCTGAGCCTCAGTTGTTTGATCTGAAAACAAGAGGACAATTCTTCCTGTAGGACAGGGAAAGCATCCAAATGAGAAGGCAATAGCAATGGTTGCCTCTGTGATCTCAATTATTTGTTGCATTAAGCCTATTTAACAGATAATAAACCAAAGCCTGGAAGGTCAGTATCTTGTCCTAGATGTGTGCAAAGGCAAAAATTCCAACCTTGGCATTTGGATTCCAGAGGCCAGAGGAAATGTGGGAAAATTCTGTGGAAACTGGTAACTACACAAATCCAGATAGTTATTAACTTCTTAAGATTAGACTTTTAAGACAACCCACAGAATGGGAAAAACTTTTAGCCAACTGTCCCTCAGACATAGGACATATAAAGAATTGAGAACATGCACTTCTCAGATGAAGAAATATAAATGAAAAATAAATATATGAAACAATGTTCAACATCACTGGTAATTCAAGAGATGCAAATTAAACAACTCTGAGGTTCCACCTCACCCCAGAAAGAAACGCTATCATCAAGAAATCAATCAATAACACACAAATGCTGGCAGGATTATGGGGGGAAAAGGAACTCTTTCCACTGTTGGTGGGAGTGTAGGTGGTACAACCACTGTGGGAATCAGTGTGGAGACTCCTCAAAAAGCTAGGATTGGAAGTCCCATTCAACCCAACTATTCCCCTTCTGGGTATTTTTTTCCAGAAGCATTGATAGCATGATACCACAGTGATATATGTACACTCGTGTTTATCGCAACACAATTTGTAGTAGCCAAATTTTGGAAACAATCCAAATGCCCATCAACCACAGAATAGATAAAAAGATATGATATTTTATACAATGGAGTACTACTCAGCTATAAAGAAGGACAAACTTGAGGCTTTATAGACAAATGGATGCAACTTGAGACCATACTCATAAGTGAAATCAGACTCACATGTGTAAGCATCATATTGTCTTCCTACTGTAAAAAACTGAAAGAGCAAATAAGATCCAAAATGTGCAATAGATATCATGAAAATGAGAGGAAGGAACTGCTCAAAAGGAGGGAAGGATAAAACAAAGAAGGGATATATAGAGAGATAATTATCCTACTAATCTCTGTTAGCTCATCAAAGAGAATGCTTTGTGCTTTGCTGCGCATTTTTATGCCTATGTTTTGTAATTTGAACAACTACTTTGAAGATAACTATACACAATATATTAACCATTGTTAATCTCCTCTTATGTTGTTTTGAATTTCCATAACATTATTTTTCTTCTTTTTTCATTTTAAAATAAAACAAATTATACTTTCAAAATTGATAGCTAAAGATACCACCCATGTATTGGAAATAAGATCTGTGGGTTTACTGGAAGTCATAGCAGGCATTCACCCATTCCTTAGCCTGTTCAGGAGAGGAGCTAAGCTTGCCACACTAGGTGCCATGGGGACACTCATGGTTGTGAGGACAGACATGTTTGAAGAACTGAGAAAACGAAGCCGGGATGACCTAAGTAAACTCTTCGTTTTTCCAAAAGTCCTCCTTACATCCCTGCACAGGCCACGATAAATCCAGCCTGACAGGCCAGACTGTAGGAGTCGTGGGAGCCCCATTATATCACTCTGCGTCAGTGATCCCGGGATTATGGATGGGCTGAGAGGAAGCTGAGCCCAGTGGAACTTGTAGTCACCTCCGGGCAAAGCAGCTGTTCACCCCGGGAGCTCAGATTCTTTCACTTATGGACCATCAGACCAGGATCAGGCCAGACTGGGGTCTGCAGAGTCTGGGTAACCAGTCTCAGATGGGTGAGAAATCTCCTTTGGTTGCTATTCTTACAGCAGGTATGTTTTTAAGGCACCTGTATCTTGACCAATTCTTTCAGCTTACTTGGCGAGCAGGTACACAGTGTGCAAAGAAGTCAGCCAGGCTGTGAATCCGCAGATGGACAGCTATACTGGGCTCTCAAGATTCCTGACTAGAAGGACACTTAGGTAGGTGCCTCCTCCAACCCTCAAGTCCTGGAATACTGGAATTTCCCCAATTAGGGAGGCAAATGCCATTATCTCACTATTTTTAGTTTCCTGAGATTAAGAAGAGAAAAACCTGCAAAAAAAGGGGAGTGGGAAAACTTCCATAGACCTAGGGTCAAATTTTCATCACATCAGTTATGTGAATTTGAGCTTAAATAAGCCACCTAATGTCTGTGAACCTCAGTTTCCCCAGAAATATGTAATATGTGGGATTTGGTGTTCGGAAGGGATTCCAGCTTCTGTAGTACCTCATGGTACTGAGTTCAGTGGAGAAATATGAACACTTCTTAACCCGCCCACCCTTTCTTCAAACTTTCCCTTATCCCTGTTTTTTCCTACTTCTGGATTGCCCTAGTTTCTCTCACCTTTTAACTTCTCTAGGGCTCACTGCAAGGGATGGGGTGGGGACTAGTTGAATCTTCTTGTAATTTAGTTTTCCGGAAACATTCATCCTTAGCATTTATTACTGCTTGGTCTCTATCCCTTGGCAGCTTCCTGTTCTCACACCTAATGAGTTTCTGAGCTTTTGCAAAAATGTTTCTGCAAGGTCATGGGATCTAAGATTCCTAGGGCAATGGATTCAGGTTCATCTTAGGCAGTAACTCACATCAAGTTGTACTCAGCAAGCTTATGCAGTGACACTACACGCATTCCCTTCGTACTGAATTTTTGTATGATCATAACAGATTTGGAGAGGGGTGGATGACTTAGCCAAGATCAGACAGGTAGTGGGGGTTGTGTGAATGCTCTTGCTGGGCCGGATGCTGCCCTAGTCCTTTTGTGAAGTTATACACTGGGCCTTACGATGACACACAGAAGTAACTCCTGTGTTCCTCACTTCACAAAGGAGAAATCAGTATTGGCCACACGGACAGCTTGCTCCAGGGTGTGGCAGAGCTGAGTTCCAACCAGATCTGCCTGGTTTGAGATTTTGCTCATAACCACTATTTCATACCTGTTTCCTAAACCCCTAACTAGTGAGCAGTTTTTGACATTCAGAGCAATTCACAAGGACAGAAGATAAGACTTACGCACAGGAGACCAGGTAAGTTGAGCAGTTAAATATAACCTTCCAGGACAGGGTTGTGCTCAGAGTGAGTTTACGCCAGAGTGTGCCACTGAAATAGTAGTTTGGATAAAAGGGGGTTATTTAATCATCATACCTCCTCTGGGGTTAAATGCAGTCTTTAAAACTACCGCTACATTAAGGAAAAGAAAATAAGCAAAGAAACAAACAGCAACTCACATGTCCAAAGCCTGAAGCAGATTCCCTGTTGCAGGGTCATTGTTAGTAAAAGTGTTTCTATAGAAGTTTTCCAAATTATAGACTTTTCAAAAATATTCATTGAGCTACACTGAGGTTATTTTAAGATAGTTCTCTTACCACCCCCAAAAGATTGAATGCCATTCAGAAGCATGAATCATAGACCAATAACTTGGGAACCAGGAGAGTAACTAGTGGTAGTTTATAATTCAATTTCAGCCTGAAATGAAGTTTAATAATACATAGAGTGGCCTCATTTTCCTCTTATTAAAGTGAAGAATAAGACTTCATAGATAAATTAGCTAATTTAATAGAAATATTTCAAATACAAGAGAAATAAAGGGCATGGGTAACCCTTGCAAGTAACTTTTTTTTAATAAAATATATCATTATTTTTCAATTTTTAGCAGGCATGGAAGACTTTGAAGAAACTTCTTACAGAAGAAATCCTGTATTCCAATGTAAAAGATTCTAAAGAAAAGTAAGCTAGAGAAAAGCGATCCAGATTTTCCTTTAAGTTCGATCTTGGAGAGCTCACGTCCTGGGAACTTTTCACAGGGGCTATTGAGCGACCCCCTAATTATATGCAGTTTCCCAGACCACTTCACTCATCTGCTTAGGATTGTCAGCACTGGGTTCCCATTACACAGAGGACAAGGTCTAAGCTCTGTATGCATCCAGCTTAGCTTCATGTAGTTTTGCATGTTCATCTGCTCTGCTTCTGATGAGTGTCATCTTACTTGCTCATCTGATCCAGTCTGATATTTTAAGACTTCTCTAAATCCCTTTGCCCCCTGATAGGGCTCTTAGTATTCCTTTTGGTGTTTGGATTAGAGGAAATATCTATTTTTGCTAATTACATTGCAAGATGTTTCCTGGATTCTTCTTTCTCCTCATTTGTGATACTGTCTTTGCTAGAAACTGAATTTAATATCACTGGACACTTTTCCATGTATTCTTCTGTTATGATTGTATCTAGATGTCTCCCAAAAGTTGCATGTGGTCATTGATGGGGTTCTCAGAGGTGGTTGGATCTAGAGTGTATGATCTTTGTATCAAGGGTGTGTGAGTGCTGAATTAGTGCACTGATTGGTTTGGCATAGTTCTGGATAGGATTAAGCTTGCCCCAACCTGGGGGTGAGTTGCTACTCACCCTATGAGCAGGAAGCCTGAATAAAATAGAAAAGACAGAAAAAGGGCTAGAGTTGTCTTGTGTCATTTGCTTGCTACTTGCTGCCTTCTGCCTACCTTGCTTTACTGTGGATGGTTTCTTTTCCGTGATGCCCCTCTGCCATGCCAGCCTCCCTAGTCTCTTCAAATTGTGAGCCACCTTTAACTTTGGATGTTGGGTATTTTGTCTTAGCAAGGAGAAAAGTAACTACATCATCATTGTTACCTTTACAATTTTTTTCCAGGAATCAAACTCAGGACTCTACCCTTGCCATGCAGATACTTGTGCCACTGAGCTGTATTCCCAGCCCTACCTTTCCAATTCTTGTACCTTACTTCTTTTGAAGGCCATCTAATAGCACTTTTAAAGCTTTCTGGTATATTTGCACAGGATTAATTTAGGATTAGTCGGTTCAGGTGGTCACCTAGGGCTTTGAGTGCGTTAGGGATAATATCAAAGCCTAAAATTACCTGAGAAATGATCAAAATCTTTTAATTTTTACTTTTTTCATCAGTGTATACTTGTAGCATATAATACGTTCATTCCTCGTTGGGAGTTGCACATGTACATAACACACCTGAATGATCAAAAGCATTATAATTGGACTTTATTTTGAGGAACCTACTTTTGCTTGGTCTCTCTTCCTCTGGATATAGATGCTTAAGAGTTACGTTTTTCTCTCATTATATGGTTGTTGTCATTATTGTTGTTTTTGCTAAGTTAAATGAAATTTTTAAAAATTTGTCTGTGTGCATATCAAAAATGTAATAACTCAAGAATATTGTTCATTTTTGTACGTGGCCATTTTGAAACTTGCCCTTCCTAGTTGTGATACTGGGTTTGGATTGTGCTGGTTGCTCTTTGCTTTGGTCTTTGCTCAGTTGATTTGATTGGGAGGACTCCACGTGCATCTCACAACCAGCTCAGGCTCTGCACTGCGGGATGCGCAACCATGGGCCACTGGCCCTCTCCATTCTTCATCTGCCCGCTGAATAAGCAGGTGACAGTGAAGCCGCAGCTGGGAGCTCCATGCCAAGGGCATACAGGTATTGGGGCTGTGTGGACATTCAGTGGATGTTGCCTCTGTTTTTGGAAAGAGACAATCACGTTGGTGAAAATCTTTTCCTTTGCAAAAGCTAGAACTCTTATTCCTGATTGTAATTCTTGTGTTTATAGCTTTTATAAAGATTATATTCAGTTACTGTGATGATAATGCCAACCCTTGTTTTCTCCATGAACATTAGTTGGGTAATTACTTTGACCAAATATTATAAATACATACATATATATCTATATATATATGTATGTATATATAATCATTTAGTGATTTGCTAATTTTAACTTCTGTAGCATTCCTAAAAACTTCTACTTAGGTCGTGATGAGTTTGTTCTTCAAAATATTTATCTGCAATACACTTATTAAAGTTTTAAGAAGGACCTTTGCATCTGTCTTCTTAATGTACATGCTTGCCTTTTATTACACCCAGTGTTTCTCACATCATAAATCATCTTCTTGCAACTCTCTAGATCTGTTTTGAAGAGATCGAATTTTCTCTACATTCTGTTAAGAGTTCAGGATAATGTTCTTCCACCCATATTACAGGGCCCTTTTCTTAGATTCAATGTTCCTTTTTTTTCTGCTCTAAAGTTATATAGTTCAAAAAAAAATACCCCAAGCCCAGCACTGCCAACAAGAGGAGCTACATGCCCTTGGGTTTACCCATCGCTGCGTATTAACAGCCGCTACCTCTTTCCAGACAAGCCGCTGGATGTCGTGGGGCTCAGAGTCCTGCCTGGGAATTCTCCTCCTAGGATTTGATGGGTGGGGCAGGGAGCTTTCACTTTCCTTTGGTCTGCGCATGAAAGGCCCCCGCCTTTGGCCATGAAGCCCCCCAGGGAGTGTTTTTCCTCTGGTGACCACATCTTCAGGAGGCAGTATCCTGGTTGTGTTCTACTTAGCTCTTCCCTGGAGATGAAAATAATGGACGTGACCAACAACAAAAATCTGCTGACTTATGAAGCAGCACTCAAAAGCAGAAACCAGGCCACCCACCTCTCTGGTGAATACCTTGCTTCTCTACTGTGGAAAGAGAGACAAATAAAATGAAGTACCACAAACTGAGCAGCACCAGAACAGAGTATCAAACTGAGCTGCCTAACATGGTAGAAATCTATGCTCTAAAAAGTGTGGATGACAGAAGTCTGCAGTCGAGGTATGGACAGGGCTGGGTTCCCTCTGTAGGCGCTGAGAAGCTTCTTCCTCCGCCTGTGGCAGCTTCTGGTACTCGATCTTTGGTGGTCCTTGTGTAGCAGATACACACCTCCTGCTCCATCTCTGCCTTCTAGTGGATTTTCCCTGGTCTGTTCTATGTTTCCTCTCCTTGTCTAACAAGGTCAGCATCAGTGAGTAATGCCCAGCCTACCCAAGTATGACTTCTTCTCAACTAGTTGCCTGTGCAAAAGTCCTATTCCTATAAAAGGAGACATATCACAGTTCCAAAAGGAACTTATGGGGCTCTGTTCAGTCCACCACAGCTGTTCAGCACCTGTCAACCAGGTGAGGCCACTTAAATAAAGCAATGTATGCAGAGATCAACAATGCTTTTCCTCAGTCTGGTCACTTTGCCTTTAAGTGAATAGAAATTAATACTTATTTGATATTTCTCATGTTAGTCATTATCCTAAATACTTTCACATATATGAATTCATCAGCTATAGTTAATAGAAATTCCTTCTTAATCCCAGCAATCGTTGGCTTGTCACTTTTGGTTTTCAGTGTAGTTTTGAGTTAAGAAACTTGAACTTTTCCATGTGGCCCTGTTAGTATTCTAATAAAAAGTAGAAAGAGGTTAGATAGGGATCATTAGATAGCTACTATTTTAGCCTGTCTCTTTAAGAGAAACTTGCATATCTGCTCTTTGATTCTACTTGCTTACTTTTAAAGCAAACAAGTAGCCAGAGGAGTCTTATTTCTCAGTTTTTACAGTGAGACTGTAGAATTTCTGTGCATGTTTGCGTGTGTCATGCCACACTGACACAATGTGTGTTAAGTGCCAAGCCATCTTCCTGACACACCATAGATGTTCAATAAAGGTTTGCTGAGTGTACATGTAACTTTAATCTGCTAGACTACTTGTCTTGTTAAAGATAGCCATCGGTTGGGTAAGAGTGAACATTTGCTGCTTCTGGTGATCACCTATTTTTTTCCCCTTTAAACCATTCATAATTTTTCAAGGAATCAATTCCAAGATCCATTCAGGTATAGTTTTACAAACTCACTTTGCATTATTTTTAAAAATAGAGATTGATCACCTCACAGATTATCCAGTGTGTGAAGTGATGAGTTTCAAGGTGTCTGGCTGTGTATGCTCCTGGGAATCTCTGGTGCCAGCCTCACTGTGACAAGTGTCTGTGTCATCTTGCCCCTCCTTTCACTGAGAGTGAAGGTGAGGGCCATGGCCAGCCTCATATGAGCGGGTGTAGCAGCAGAAACTCACCTCGGGCCATGAAGCCTGTCCTCTAGCACGCATCCCACCTGCACCCAGAGATCACTTTGTCCAGGTCCCCACTGGGGTCCCTGGAGGAACACTTTACCTCCACCCTTCTGACCCTGACATAAGACATGCTTCCAGAGGCTGTAGCTACAGATTCCTGCACACAGAGAGAAACCCATAGTGGGGAGCTGGTATTTCTATGTAAGTTGTAAAAAATTCAGACTGCAAAGCTATGAACATCCACAAGCAGCTAACAAATGGGGCAGGCAGCTACCAAACACTGGGCAGGACTGGAGAATCCCTGATTGGGATAGGAAGTTTTCACTGCCTGTCCCATCAGGACAGTGTCCACTTGGGAACCTGCGCAGAGCCCATTCCCGCTCTTCTGTGTCCTTTGCAAATAAGAGGAACACTTAAACTTGTTGCCTCATTTTAAAACTGCTTCAAACTTAGTAATATTCTGGGGCAACCACTTTTATTCTTATAAGTAATCCATTTATGGAAAGAGTTTTGGTTTTCTTATTCAGTAATAGTATTTATTTGGAAATAAAAGTTGGTTTTGCACACACACACACACACATACACACCATCTTAGTGTTACCCTCCTCATCCCTGAGACACAGGACCCAGCACCTACAACTTGAAGGAAGAAAGGTTTATTTTGGCTCACAGTTTTAAGAGGACTCAGCCTGCAGTCAGCTAGCTCCAAGGCAGGAGGGGTATGGCGGCAGGGTCTGGCAGAGGAAAGCTGATCATAGTCACCAGGAAGCAGAGAGAAAAGAGAAACAAAGGAGAGAAATACACCCTCCCAGGTCAGCCCTCGGTAACCATCACTAATTAACTAATTAACCCACCACCTAACGAGTTAGCTATAAACTTAATCAGTTCATCCACTGATGAGTTCAGTACCCCAATGAGTCAATCACTTTCCAAACACTTGAGCCTTCTGGAGGGCACCCCAGATCTAAATTGTAACATACACATAAGTTAATAGAGTAGGTCAGTGATGACGAACATTTAAGAACTCTCAGTGATACACAGAGCCCACTGTGGCATGCATGCCATAGATTCACCACCACTGGTATAGTTGGTAGAACCAAGCTATGATGGTGACAAGGTAGCCAGCCAGCTACCTTGAGATTTGAGAAGGTCCAGATCTGTGGTGGTGAACCCATGGTACACATGGCACAGGGGACTGTTGGTATCGTTGAAAGCTCTAAAAGATTTGCCATCACTGGTTTAGAGGGCTTCTGTGCCCTTCCAACTTTCACATTTCACACCTCAGAGTTCTCAGTGAGAAAACTGGGATTCAGATTCCCATAGTGGGGACCTAGCTTTGCACCTCTGCATCTAGAACGGCAATAGGTCCTGTCCATCTGACAGCCTCCTGCTGCTTTAACACAGTTCTGTGTTTGCAAAGTCCTTCTGTGTTCTAGTTCACTCTTTTAGCTGGATGCGGTGAGTGGGGGTTTTTGTGCAAGGTCCTTGCTATGTAATGCTGTGGTTTGCTTGTCAGTGGCGGTGGCTGGCTTCATTTCTCGGTGCACACCTGTTGATGCAGGCCCACTGCTTCAGGTCTGAGCCCCAAAGGGGAGCTCAATCATTCATCAACTCACCCGCCTCTTCCAGTAGCAAAATTTCCCTCTAAATGATCAGAAAATAACCAGAAAATACAGAATAGTACCTGAGCTGTACGTATGTAATGACTATTGATGGTGTGAATGAGGGAGCAGCAGGAGATAATCATAGATATTAAAACAGATTGCTATCAGATAAACCCGATCTAGCAGTTCTGCCACTCATTAACAGTAAGATGTTAGGCAGGTTATAGAATCTCTCTGCGCCTCAGTATCCCTCTCTGAAAAGAGAGGATGATGACATTTTCACACTCCGAGATTGTTGTGAGAATTTTGTGAGCAAAGGGACCTTGTCAATCATGGGGTGTGCCCACTGCACACACTTATCGGTGTCCCCCATTGAAATCATATCGCTCATGTTAATGATAATGATTATAAAACCAAGTATACACTGTGCCTGAATCAGGGTCCGATCCTTCAGGTGAATCCTTAGTGAGTAGCTGTGGGGACCTTGCGTTCCTCTTGGTGATTATATTCTCCACTGCAACACCTCCTGGGCTCCTCCTCTTTCCCTCAGAGCCAGGTCCCTGGTCAAGCCCTCACCCTGCAGGAGAGTTCACGGCCACCTTCCCTGGCTTGCCACCCCTGTGTCCATCTCTCTCCACAGGGCTGTGACTGCACACAAGGACCCTCCTCCCAGCCTGGATCCTGTGGGCAGCATGGCAGCTAGAGCTCGTGAGAGGAAAAAAGCCCAGGGTCAAGGATCCAGGGAGGAGAAGAAGCACCAGAGCTGGAGGGAATCTCTTCACCCATCTCTGCTTTTATTCAACCATTTCCTGTGTCAACCATTTCTTGGGCTGACACAGGGAATGTGCAGGAAGCCCCAGGAATCTTGCCTGCTTGCTTCTGGAATGGGAGGCGAGTGTTACCATCCTGAAGGAACCAGAAGGGGAGACAGAGTCTCACAGGAGGAGCCAGCTGTCCCAGATAGAAAGAAGCTGGCAGTCCTGCTTTTGTCACCAAATGACACAGGGAACTAACTCTAAGAGAAGCTTGGTAGCTGTGAAACTCCTTGATTTACATAACCTCTCTGATCTGCTGTGAGGGAGGGATGAATATTTGTCAACCCTCTTCCATGGACTCAGCACTGCTGTGCCTCCTCAGTGACTGACATCCTGGCCCAAAGCTGATCATTTCTCTGCACTTGCTCAAAACTGAGGGTACTGAGGAGTATAACTCATGCTCCGCCTCATTGATTCAGTTCAATTAAACAAGCATTTATGAGCAAGGACCCTGTGTTGTCCATGGAGCTCTGGAGTTTCTGCTGCGAACAGAACACTGGCTCTGTTGTGAAGAAGCTCATAGTACTCTGAGGAGCCTTGGCTCTGGAGAAGAATGTTTTAAGTTTGAGCTAGCAAACTGGGGTGAATGCAGCAATGTGGCCTGAGTCACACATGGCAGGGGCAGCCCCATGCTTTCCAGTGCAATCCCTATAACCTACCTCACTTCTGCCTTTCCAGTCTGTTACCAGCAGGGAGACCAGCCACTTCCTGCTGAATTAGCCACAGTCTCCAGGGGCATATGTGGTTCATAAAAGAGCCAGTCTTGCTTTTAATGGTCCCATGAAGAAAAGCGGAACATCTTCTTCACTGTCCACTGTTGCTGTAACTCATCACTGCCACGTGATGACGCTGTTGAACACAGGTCCTGTGCCTTCCAGGGATAGCTGTGCATGAAGGGCACAGTTACAGGTCCAGGTCCTGACGCTGGTTTCCAAGGTTCCAGAAAAAGGCTTCAAGATTTCACTTCCTTAATCCTGAGACTTACATATTAATAACTGGTAAAGAACAATTCCATGACCTAGTGACTAAATCAGCCTCAGTTACATGAAACGAGCCTTCTCCTAAAACTCCCTCTGCAAATGGCCTGCTCTCCTTGGGACAAAAATACTCTTTTCTTCCCAGGATGTGGTGCATGTATGTACGTGTATGTGTGTGTGTGTGTGTGTGCGTGTGTGTACGTCTAAGGGCTGGCACTCATGAGATGCTCACCTGTATCTCTTTAGTGTCACTTGCTCCATCCGTACAGGAAGAACTTGTTTCCTTTTACACCAGCTTCTAAACCACACCGACAGTTGCTAGTCTGCCTGATTCCTACTGTATTTTCTCCTTGGTGTGGATTCAGTTATATGCATGTTGGAGTGACCGAGCTGTCACACCTGTACACTCGGATGGGAAGCAGATGTGCCAAGAAGACAGTAAGGTGTCTTTGAGGTCTCCCAGGTACCAAACCTCCCTTAAAAGTCACACCTGGTCTGTGTAGCACTGGGTGTCAGAACATGGGCGTCTTCAAAGCTGAGGTCAGAAGTGGATGATTAGAGGGCTCTAGAAAGAGAAGAAATGGTTTCTTTGGCTGGTTGCATCTTGGAGGAAGTAGAAGAGCTGTGTCGGTCCTAAAGGGAAGCCGAGAGAGCTTCAAAGGAAGTCCAAGAGTGCTACCAGGATTGAGAGACAGACAAACAGAAAAACTAAACACATAAACATGGACAACCTCCAGAGCTGACAGAGCATACACTGGAGGGAAGGAGAAGGGTATTTCAAATGCTGCTGTGTGTCCACTGTGCAGAGAGTAGAGCACATACATGGCCAGTATGTGGGGCCTGCACTCCTGCCCTGCCCTGCACACTGATTGGCTGGGCTTTGTGCCATGTGATCTGTTTTCTTATCTAAAAAAATGGAGCCAAGTTCCTGTGGTGCTGTGTCTAAGAAGACAGCCCAGGGAGGGGAGCTCAGAGCATTCTGTGGCCACAAATAGAAACCTGTCTATCATGAAGACACCCAATTTCCCACAAATGAAATCTCCTCACTAAAATAATTTGGGAAATGAGGACAGCTTAGAGAACAAGTTGGGGGAGGCCAGCTCCTACAAAAGGTATTGCTATGCTCAGGCGGAGGGGACAAGAATAAACTGCATGTTACCAGAGGTCATGTAGAGGGGCCACCGTGCAGAAGCCAGAGCTGGCAGTGTGTAAGGCACTGTACACAGGGTGGGGAAAGGAATGCCTCCCCTAGACACCCACCCTCCATCTCCCGCCACTGCAGTCACCAGAGAAAGCTGATGTTCCTGCCCTGCTGGATTCATTCAATGCACTGAGCAGAGAGAAACACCCTGTGATGACTCCCAACAACTCTCCAAAGAGCAAAGTTAGGGAACAAAATGCGAAGTTGTGGAGCTGGGGTCAATGAGGATGATTTCAGGGCAAATATTTATAAGCATGATCTGAATGGGGATTGGTCAGAATTTATGAAGCAGGCAATTTGCTGGAACACACAGTGATCTATCTTTTGATCTTAGGTATCATCTGGAGTTCCTGTGACAATTTGTGGATTTTGTCTTAGGACATCTGGGACAAGTGAGCTGACATTTTAAAACCCTTTGAATTTAATTTGTGTAACACACCCTGGTCATTCAGCTTATCTCTTTTGCAGGTCTTAGCTCCTTTTGTAAATTGGTTTCTGTTTTGTTTCCCACTTCCATTAGCCGAACCCTACCAGAAAGCAACCATCGAAGGTGGGTGGAATCAGAGATGAGCCCAGGCACTGGGCAGAGCAGGAAAGGGACACACAGCTCCTCAGAAGCAGAGTGCAAGACCCAGTGCTCTCACCTGCCCACCTGCCTTTCTCTGCTCTTCTCTCACTCTCTCATTGCCTCATTTTCCAGCTGATGCTGATTCTTCCCTATCTGTGTATTGCTTTTTTCTCCATTTATTTTACATAAAATTACAACCCCATGATTTTGCAAATTATAAATATGTGAATAGAATTATATCATACTGCTGAAGATTATTTCATGTGACTAACACTGTGAAAGCTGCCTTTAGGAGGAAGAAAAAGATGGCCAATTGATAGGTAGCATGATAGAGAGCCTCTCTGAGAAAAACAACTCAGATGCTAGAATTTAACACCATGGAGAAGACCAGACCAAAGGAGAGGAATTCTCATGACCCAGGAAGAAACTGAAGACAAAGAAAAAGAGAAAAATTTAAAAAGAAGTGTGGATGGAGAGCTGGAGCTGGCCATGCTCCTGTCACCATACTGGGCATGTCTTAGAGTCAGGCAACTCACAATCGAGCTGAGGTCACGGCCCTGCTGAGAGCGGGGGTTGGTGAACCCGAGACCCTTGGTGGGAGGAGGCACAGCAACAGGGAGTGGAACTGGTGAACTGAGCCACACGGACTTTGGTGAATGCTGAGAACTGGGTTCCCCAGAGCAGGGTGACTGGCTAGATGACATGTTGGAGTTGGGCAGGACACGCTTCAATCGACAACTGAGGCAGCATCAGTTGGCAGCTCCTGGCCCAAAGCAGATTGATGGGATCTGCTTGGGCTGGGCCATGCCCCTGGTCAGGACCCAATAGCCAGGGACAAGGCTGTCACGAACCTGTGACATCCGCAGGGCACACACTAATGTGCTGAAGACACTCACTGGTTGACTGTCTTAAAGGGGAAGGGCTGGCCCGTATCACCCCTGCGTGCACCTCACAGATCAACAGCAAACTGGAGTAGGCAACACTCCCCTAACCAGTACACTTCAGAAAAACTGTAAGCAATATGAAAAGGTCCTGAGACTTCCACCATTCACCTGTATGAAAGAAACCAGAAACATGACAAGACAAAGAAACAACAAAAAACCTCCAACCACTGACCCAGGGAAAATAAGTCCAGGAGAGGTAAATACAGAGGAGATCAAGGGCAGCAAACATGAAATATCAGACATGGCCTCAACGGAAATAAAGAAATACTTCCATAACCTCATTAAAGAATTTAAATATCAAATTATAACTCAGATGAAGCAAAATATAAGAAGATTAATAAAAGAAATGCTGGGCACTCCTCAAGAAGACACAAATGGAAGAATGGAGGAGCCCAGAGAAAGGAGAGAAGCCTTTGATAAAGAATGTAAACAAAATCTAGAATACATGAAACAGATCCAAAGAGAATATCAGGAAATTAAAAACTCCATTGAAAGCTGGCAAAACTTCTTAACAGAAACTAAAGACAGACTTTCAAAACTTGGAGATAGATTTGCAATGTATGATTGTGAAAGTAAGGATCTCTTAAAAATAACAAGGAACCAGGAAGTAATGCTACAAAGGCTACAAGACAACAAGAGGATTTATAACTTAAGAATAAAAAATGTGACCTGAGAAGTAGGGTCAAATACAAATGAAATGAAAAGGCTATTCACAGAAATAATTAAGGAAAACTTCCCAAGCATAGGAAATGGAAGTGATGTTCAGATATGTGAGGCATACAGAACTCCAGTCAGCTACAACCAAAACAGATCTACATCCAGACATATAATAATCAGGATCCCAGCAATCCATCACAAGAACAGAATATTAAAAGTGGTCAGAGAAAAGAAACAGATTACCTATAAAGGAAAACTCATCAAAATCACAGCAGACTTCTCAATGCAAACGATCAAATCAAGAAGAGCTTGGAGAGAAATATTCCAAGCCCTGAAAGAAAATAACCTCCAACCCAGATTGATGTACCCTGCAAAATTGTCTCTCAAAATTAATGGAGAGACAAGATATTTCTGCAACAAAGAAGAATTGGCGGAGTTTGTGACCACCAATCCAACCCTGCAAAGAATATTGAAGGACATTCTAGAGAGAGAGAAGAAAATCACCAGGATTCTGGGAACAATGGCAGAAAGGCCTCAATGAAAGGGGCAGACAGTGGAATGAAGGAGAAAAGTAAACAGCAATGACAGAAAAATAGCATACTAGAGATAAGGCAGAGAAGATTGGCTATATCGCTATTTTGTCTTGACTGATTTTATTCGAATCTGGTATGCTTAATAGTATCAGGTCTGAAAGTAGAGGCAACTACTCTGAAGATGACAAGATTCAATAGGGTACCCATTCTGGTTTGATTATTAACTGCCTTTGAAGCCCTATAATGTCTCCAATGTTTGGTTTTCATTAATAGTGCTTTGTACTGCTATGTTTCATTATACTCTGCCTGATGATATAGACAATTTTATTGAAAATAACAAGAGGAATAATAATATTAACTACTGTAGATCTCCTAGTATTGTTGTTTTATATGTCCTTTTCATTTCATGTTTCTCTAGGAATTTGTTTTGTTTACTTGTCTTGATATGTTTTTCCCTCTAATACAGAAAGGTTAGGCTTACATGTAGAGACTTATACAAGTGTCAAACTTCTAAACAGTTTACGAGAATTGATTATAGTTATTGTAAAAAAAAAAAGAGAAAAAGAAAGTATTCTAAAGGATATAACTGCATGTATGTTTAAGTGTGTAGGATTGATGAACATATCACTAAGTTTTTGTTTGATAGGTGAACCAAACTGGTTGCAGTCTCACTGTTTAAATGTACACTTTGTATGCTTTACTTTTATAACTTGAACAACTACTTCTAAGAGGAAAACATGTAATTATCAACTAGTGATTTCTTAGTTTTTTTGAAATTATGTGTTATTTCTACCCTCTTTCTGTTTTATTTTTTTTTCTTTAAATAAAAAAAAGAAAGAAAGCTGCCTTTTATACCCAGCCGTCTTATCCTCTCGGTCAGTCTTCCCCAGTAAGACCGTGAGCAATGGTGGCTATACCTACAATCTGCATGGTCCAATCTCTGCCACATGGCCCATGTGGTAACTGAGATTTACACTGCTACTATTGTGAGGAACTGGATTATTCATTTTTAATTAATTTTGCTCAGTGTGCATGGAAGTGGTCACAAGTGGCTAGGGCTATCTTGTAGGACAGTATTTCTCAAAATGATCTTATGCCACTGAACTTAATATTCATATTTCAGACAAGAGAATGCTAAGTCCTAGCAATATTAAGTAAAATGTCTATGATCTCTGCTCCCCAGAGATACTCAGCTTTGTGCAAGTGCTCCATCTATCTGGCCATCCTGCTTCTCAGCTTCTTGGACAGCTAATCTTTCAAGTTACAGATCTAACCTCCTTTCCTCCATGAAACTTTGAATGCATGCCATCATTACACTTTCTAAATGTCTCAACAGATGTGAGTTTCCCCTTGTATTGCAGTTATCTGTTTAATGGATACATGCTTTAATGTGAGAACATGGAGGATAGTAACTGAGTCACTATGAAAGGCAGGTTGTAAGTGCAAAAGACAGTTTTGCAAATAAGGGTCTCATCACAGTTGTCACCTTCATGGATTTGCTCCAGAAGCACCAATGTGTCAGTGGCATAGCACAGGCTTGCCGATGCTGGTCTCATCTATGTTCTTCAAAGGTTTAAATTCTTCAGATCAGTGTGCTCCCACTGAAAGAAGATTCAGACCAGAGACCTCCTTTCTTTTCCCATAGCAATACATAGCTCAGGCTGCTAGGATGTTAGGCCTGCTGGCCTTTAGATTTGGGCCTTTTGTCCCCAGAATCATACATTTCCCTGTATGCTCCCCAGAAAGGCAGTAAATCAGTGGTACCTAGAGATTATGATATAATTTGG
This sequence comes from Hydrochoerus hydrochaeris, assembly GCA_004027455.1. NCBI lineage: Eukaryota > Metazoa > Chordata > Mammalia > Rodentia > Hydrochaeridae > Hydrochoerus > Hydrochoerus hydrochaeris. The sequence goes on along the minus strand of PVLA01004375.1, from coordinate 17,294 downwards.
TCATTTCCTCTACTAAAGCCTGCACACATGTCCACTGCCTGCTGCGGAGGCACAGACATCTCTAGACATACAAAGCAGCTGTGAGCTGAGGGTCTCCATGCTGAGAGGCCTCGGCTTGGTAGATTCCATGGCAGATTGGGGCAGAGGTACCCTGACTCAGTCCTTGTCATGCACAGCTTGAGAACTGAGAGGTCAGGAGAGCCAGGACAGCTGAGTTTTGGGAAACTGTTGCCAAAACTAGGTGACATCATGATGAGGTCTATTCAGGATGAGTTTGGAGGCAAGCCCTTCAGGAGAAGGGACCCACAGGAAATGGCCATCTCCTGTGCATGCATTAATTGTGTCTACCCTGACCATTCCAGGCTTCAGTAACTTTGCATCACCCTCTTAAGTAAGTCTGAACTCCTTAACACTGCTTTTCAGTTTTACCAATGCTAAAGTCTCAAATGCCAACAGGGGCCAGGTGGACAATATCAAGGGTAAAGAGGCAGTCTGCAAGATATGACCCAGAAAGCTTAGGCTATTCTGTGGTAGTGGCCACTCCTCCACCTGACCATTGTCACAGATCGAGAATAAGTCCCGGATCCTTCTTTTTCTAGCAGTAGAAGAGAGGAATCTGGATTTTTGTTTATTAGAGTAGTCTTGTGGATGACTCTGCAGACAAGGTAATGCAAATCTCTGGGTCAGATCTGGTCCATGTGCTACTTTTTTGCAGCTCAGTTCCCTGCCCACTGTGCTGTCCTGGTTTCTTTCATTCCTGTTGCCCAGCTATGGCAGCAGGATTCTGCTCTCACACACCCCATTCTCATGCACCTGGCCACCTGTGCACCCACCCTCCTGTCACTGGAGTAAGGGTTCCATCCCTGTTTCATGCTGAGCTTGTGCATCTCTTCCTGCACCAAGGTGGTATTGCTTCTTGCAGAAAGCTCAGCATCCAAGACAATTGCTCCTTTCTCTGGGATATTCATTGTGTTTCCACCTTGCCTATAGTATTTACAGTTTTCTATTTTAACTGTGGGCCTAGTCATGGATTTGCTCCATTACACAGAGAGCTCTTGAGCTCTAGGACTATATAATCCCCTCTGCCAACTTTCTGCTGCCCCTCTCTGTGTGTTTCCCCGCAGTCTCAGGCTCACAGTGGGGTGATAGTAACTGAACTGCATCCTCCGACCCCACCGGATGCCTTTGCTACATCCTCATCTCAGTGAGGACCCTTCATCTTCCTCCCCTTCCTAACCCTATCAGTCCCACCCTGCGTGTGGCAGTGTGCCTGCCTTCTGTAGCTCCTCAAAGCTGAGACAGAAATATCCCTTCCTACCAGGAGCGAAAATAGAAATCATGAAACAAATCTGCGCTGCGTTCTTATTTCTGTGCACGGCGCTCCTGTCGTCTGGCTAGACGCCACTTCCAACATTCTGCCACCACGTGAGATGGCAACAAAGGGCTTTCCCTGTCAGGAAGGGAAAATGCACAAATTGGTGTCACTTTCCATGACAGAACATTCATGTTCCATTCCTGTCTCTCCCTTTCCTTTCCTATCCTTCCCTTCACCGATGCACTCCTGCAGTTCACCCCTGATCGCTGATTGCAAGACTTGGTTTACCGCATGCCCTCATCAGTGCTATGGGAGACAAAGCCAAAGACAGAGCCTGCCTGTCTGCAGAGGGCTCCCTCTGCCTGCAGAAACAGACACACAGATACTGACCATCTGGTGCCATCAAGGCTTCCATAGAAGGATATCCAGGAGTTCTAGAGAGCAAGGAAAGGAAGAGCGACCTTTTGTAAGCTAGTGTTCCCTCAGCCAGCAGGCAAAGCACTGCTATCACCTTCTGGCATGGGCCTCAGTTCTGTGACCTTATAAACAGAATTTAGATTGCTTCAATTTTCAGAAAGGTATGGAGGTCCTGCCTGGTAATCACTTGCATGTCTGATTATGGAGGAGGCAGTGGAACTGGAAGACTGAAGTGGCCCTGGCACCTCTCCAATTATATTCGGTCTTCTAAAATGGGGACACATCATTTGTCAGGTCTAAGAGCAAGAGGCCTCAGGGATTAAATGTTAATCAGGTCCTTCCTGCCTATTTTCCATTCTTAGCTCTTTTTAAAATGCATTTTCCCATCTGTCACCTCATTTATTCATTCATTTCCTTGATCCAGAGACTTTCCCATGTACACCACCAGCGCAGAGCATACGAGATAAAATAGTAAATCAACAGTTGTCTCAAAAGTAAAGCAGAAAGGAGACTTCCATACGGCGTTGGAATTCGTGTCACATGGATATGTTTCTATTTAAAAATAATTTATAATAAAATATAAAGTAAGTCCATTTTAAAGAGCTGTAGACTGTCCCCAGTTTCTGGACATTCTGAACCACTGTCAAGGGGCTGCCTAACCCAACTGCTGCCACCAGCCGTGCTGAGCAAGCACTTGCCGGCTTCTGACTGAGCCATGTCTCTCAGCCTCCGTGTCTTTGTCATGAGCTTTCTTCACCCTGGTTCACACTTCCATTTCTGATCTTCTATCCCCACGTGCAGACCGATAACCCACCATTCCTTTCTCCCTTAGATGGACCCGTCTCTGTTTCTAAAGCGTTCTTTACTCCCTCATATAATTCCATGGTCTCTTATATAGGATTGTGATGATCTATTTACTTGTATAGACATTGTCTTGAAATGAGAAAGAAAAGAAGAAGAAGGGGGAGGGGAATAAGGAGGAGGAGGGGAATGAGGAGGAGGAGAAAGAGAAAGGAGGAGGAGAAGGAGAAGGAGAAGGGAGAACTTGGGGTGCAGCTCAGTGCAAAGGCCTTAGATTCGACTCTCACTGGTGCCCAAAGGCCATGATTGGGGGAATCCTTTATAGAAGTCTTCAGAGGCAATTTCATTGCCTACTTTCCCTGCTTTGAGGTGACTCGCTGTGCGTTGGACAGTGAAAGAGAACAGAAGGAAGTGACACATTGGTTCTGGTGAGCAACTTTAGAAGCCACTGTGTCAGGGCTGCGGTGGCAGAACCGGTAACACTATGACATCATTCTGCAGAGCTCCGCCCACCCCACTCTGGGCTCAGCAAGTGAGTGACTCAGACATGAAGGTATCTCACACTAAACCATAGAAATTTCGTGTTTTGGTAGCATAAGCTATACTATAAGAACTGACTCAGTTACATATAATTTAGAATATGACACCGTAGCTAAAGTGGAACAGTACTGCAAAAGGCCACATGAGAGCTTCATGGACAAGAAAAACTATTGATCAATAAATTGGCCATGAAACCCAAATTGGAGGTAGCGTGGGTTATAAACTAAACCGAGACTTTGGAGTCAGAAAGACCAAAGTTCAAATTCTAAGTTTTGCTACTTGGGTATTTTATCTTGTTAGATAAATGATGCAGTATCTCAGCCTTAGTTGCCGCTTGTTAAACCAGATGATGTGACCTCCTTGAAAAGGTGCTACAAGGCAGCAACATCCACAGAATCTTCTTCTGTGGTGAAAACACTGTATTCTGCACATACCAATTTGGCGCCCACTGGCTATATGCATCTATTTAAATTTAAACTGATACAAGTGAGGGAAATAAAATTTAAAATTGAGTTCCTTGACTACACTAGCCACATCTCAAGTGACCAGCAGCTTTAAGACAAAGAGAAAATAGTTGTGACACATCTAAGCTAGAATAGTGGCTCTTTGGGATCATTTCTTTGGCCACCAATTTATCTGTCCTGCACTCCTATGGACAGGGGTGCATGGAACCCCATCATCAGTGTGTGTCGTGATGAGTAGTTGTTGGTGAGTTCAGCATGAAGCGGTCCAGCAGTCTAGTGTCCACATTTTAGAAAAAACTGAGGAGCTAATGAGCCAGACATTCGCAGCATTTAGGGCATGTGGGCCATGGGCTAACGAAGCAAACCTTGAACTACCCAAAGTTCAGCTCCAGAATGAGAATTTCCCACTGAAGAAGACCCATGGGCCCAAGCAGAGTTCATTTTGTTCTTTCTGACTCCAGCCTCTGATGTCCCTTTTCGCCTGGATTCTCCTCATCTCCTTAACCTCTTCCCCAGGAAACTCTACTCCTCTTAATCATGACCACCCCAAAGCCCAGGCTCCCTGCCCTCCATGTGCTTGGACATCATAGGAATAAATTTGATCTTCCATAAAAGCTTTACTGAACTCTAAAGGAGTGCATTAGAGGAATGATCACCTAGTCTGTGAAGGATTTGATTTCAAAAATGTGATCTGTGATGGGGAGAGTTCTGGTCCTTTCTGCAGACAGGAAGAATCTTTCCTGAGTCATTTTTGGCTGCCACCTCCCAGCTAACAATTTGCCACCTGGTCTGTTGAGTGCCATCTTACACAGCATGCCTGGCTCCTTAAAAGTCAAGGCCTGAAGGGATACAACTCCCTTCAAAGCCTCGCCTCACTTTGGTACCATGAGGGTGTTGCAGTGACTGCTGAATCATTCTCTCATGTCTAACTGGATTAAATAACAGTGTTCAATCATTGCTGCTATTCCTATTACAAGTTTGTGACTTTTACCAAACCTAATACAAATGACCATTCATACATTCAACTCCCCACCCTTCCATTCATTCTGCTATTGGTCCATCTCAAGACTGAAAATTCATCTGTTCAACCATGTCTTCAACTGTCCTCATTCCCTCCTTCTCTTCCTCTCTGCTTCCCTTCCTTCCCTCCCTTCCTTTCCGTTCCCTTCCCTTCCAATTCCCTCTATCCTTCCTTCTTTTCTTCCTTTGTATATTCACTTACACACCCACCAGCATTGGTAATATGGTAGTTAGTAGGGCAATCTCTGCAGTAAGATCACATGGGTTTGGATTCCAGCTCTGTAAATTATCATGTCTTTCACTATGAGCTTTTATCATTACTCACCAGCTATAGACAGTCAGGAAATCAAGACACCCAAGGTCCAACAAGGGTCTTTTCAGCCCAGTGAGACTCTTGTTTTTTCTGCCTCTTACGTAGTTTATTATTTTTAACATTCATCACTCAAAGGTCAGTGATGTCATTTGGAAATTGTAGCTTGACACATGAAAAAAGAACTTTAGAAAAACTTAACTGTATGAGTAATGAGCCACAGTAAGTGTCTAGACAGGACTGAGGTGGGGGGGGGGCATTTGGAAGACTAGGGGCCTTAGAACCTACCATGAGCGGCTAGGCTTCTGCCTCAGTCTGGCCCTGCCAGTCTGCATGGTGTTTCCTTTGCTACCCATTTCATTGCCCATAGCCCGTGGAGACCAACTGATCCTTACAAGCCTGATTTTTCAGGACAGCTTTAATACTGTTTTAATTTACTATTATCATATTCCTGGTAGGGTCCTTTCTGGCCTCTGATGCTCCATTGGTTGCAGATGGTATGAGAGAGTGGATCCCTCTATGCTCTGAAGCTCCAACTCTGAGTCTTCTTTCTCCTTCTGTGGGTGTTAGTAGTTTCTCTGCACCTGATTTTGTCTGGATAACATTTTCATGCCTTTTGTTCGAGCAGTGAAACCTTTATTTTCCCAAATGAAGTCTCAGGTGGATCTTGAGTCATATGTACAACCTTTAACAAAACTTTGGAATGAAAAGATCTGAACTAGGTATGGTTGAATGTGACCAAGAGCAGGTCTGGAAACTCCAGCAGAGTTAAAAATTAATAAAACTTCAGATACACAACGAACAAATCGCCATTATTATGATATAGATTTAGATGGTTTGACATTGTCAGTATCCTGGAAAACAATGAGAATAGTAATCAGTAGTCCTGCCTTTACATCAGCGGGATTATTTTGGCAATAGTTAATAATTTTTATTAGTACTTTCAATGCTATGAAAGAAATGTTTGCATTAGTCTCTTAGTATCCAAATGGGAAAATCAGTTTGTATTCAAGATGAGAAAGTCTAAGAAGTGAACATTCATTGTCTACCTACTAGTTGCTAATCCGTACATTTTTATCTTCAAAACTAGCCTCTCAGCTCGTGTTTCTGTTTCCTCACTGTCTACTCCCTGCATTCTAGCTTCTCTGTACTTCCATCTACCAAAATAATTCTTGCCTCAACCTCAGACACTCAAGGCAGTGGACTTCCCTCCAGCTCCGTGGTGTTGGACAGCTCGGCAGCGTGGTGACCTTCTTAGCATCTCTTCTGTGCCATCTGCCCCAGTGTTCCTCCTCCTCTGACCATGGGCTCCTTTTCTTATTGGAAGTCCCTACTCATCCTAGGCAGAACAATGGCCCTGAGACATCCCATGCACTCACACAACTGCAGCTGGCTTGCAGGCACTGGTCCTCCACCTCTGTGTGTCTGCTCTCTGCCTCAACAGCCATTTGTTAGGATCATTTAAATAACTTAGTATTTCCTCCCAAACTTGGATCTGTTCCAGTGCTTCTGACTCAGTGTGCAGCACTTACATTTATGTTCATTCTGTGTTGAAAATTTATAGAACAAACTTCAAAACTTCAACTCCTTCCTCATTTACCCTCCCCTGACCGCCAAGTCCTCTGGGTCTATAGGAAAAGCTTCCTAAGGTCCCCTCTTCCCTATATCCAGTTTTGTCCCTAAATTCTAGGTAAGATCATCTCTAATCTGGGCACCAGCCATTCTAACTTCATCTATTTGACTGTGTCCAACAGCCGGATCGACCCGTGTAAATATGCAGGTCAAGTTAGGTAGGTCTCACCTTCCCTTCCTCCGCCTCCAAACGGAACGCATCAGTGCTCTCCAGTATTCTTGGGATAAAGCACAACACCCTTGCTAAGATCTATAAAGACTTTCTTTCTGTCTTCCCCTCTTGTCCCATCTCCAAGGCTCTACTTTCTCCTTTGTCTGCCAGGTGTTGGTCCTTGGTTAGATACACAAATCCCCAATGAAACCATGACTTTGACTTTTCAGTCTTAGCCATTGATCAAAGCAGTGGGTGGGTTTGCTATGGTAGGAATGAGTATGTGCTGTGAGTTTCCAGCTCTTCGTTAGGATTTCAGGAGCAGCGTGAAAAACCATGGGCTCGTTTTCACGGAGGCGCTTTGCAATGGACTTCCACATCTTAATAAACTCTACACAACGCCATCTTCTGTACCTGTGGGAGCTGAAGTTCCTTCAAAACAGGCAAAGAAGAATCTACAAAAATGATGGAGAGGAGTTGTATCACCATGGCTTCGCCATCTACGGGGATGATGAAATTTTTCTGCCTCCTGCAAAGGATGCAGTCACAGGTTGGGTGACACTTGAGGTCTGTGGTATAATAAGGAGTCAAGAAAGTGATTCATGTGTTGCTTAATCCAGACCTTTACAGCAGACTGAGAGTATTTCCCATTTGTGTATTTGTGGAAGACTGAAAAATACCTCTTTGCCCCATATCAATGGAACCTGTGCATCTTACCTTATTGGGAATAAAAGACTTTTTGCAGATGTGACTAAGAATTTTGAGATGGAAAGATTAATTCAGATTATCCAGGGGGTCCTAAATACAACCACAAGTGTCCTTATAAGGGAGAGGCGTGGAATATTTGACACACAAATAGAAGAGAAAGCAACAGAAAAGCAATGGAGAGCTTGCAGTGATGTGGCCATAAGCCAAAGAACTCTGGCAACCCCCAGAAGCTGAAGAGTCAAGGAAGAGTTTGCTCTTAAAGTCATCAGGTCCCCTCATGACACATCTTTTCATTGCACTGATTCTCATTTCAGGCATCTGGGTCCCAGAACTCAGAAAAAAATTAATTTCTCCTGCTTTCATTCACCAAGTGTGTGGTGATTCATTATATCAGCCTCAGAAAAGTTCTATAGGTGGTGATGTGTGAGAAGAACTCAGCATGAAAATCCACGCACTTCGTTAGACACTACTCCAGCTCTCCTCTATCCTCTCAGGGCTTGCCTTGGTTAAATGAAGACGCAGCAGTATAATCTCCATCTCACCTCTAAAGGAGAACAGATCCTAATGACTTATTGTCCAGTCCACCTCTTACATGCAATGTGTTTACAGCTGAATTGACATGTTTGATTTCAGATTTAAATGGAAACGTACTTTGAGTACTTGAACACAGGCTTAGTTCCACCCCTTAAAACTTCCAGCTTCCACTTTGCATCACAAGTAGAGTAATTCCATCCCATATATAAAGCCTTGTCAACCTAGAGTGCGAATAATAGCACTCCTTTTCATGTGAATGGTTCCCCCGTATTTCAGTCATGTCTCCTGAGACATTCTGAGCACATCTATAGACAGGAACATTGTGTGGAAGCGTAATTCAAGGACTGCATTAGTAGGTTCAGTTCAACTTTGAATTTGGTAACCATGAGTCCTGTTCTGAAGGATCTTAAAATTGAGCGAGAAAAATAGAAACATATGAAAACTATTCCCATACAAGGTGCTACTTTCTGGGACAAGCAGGAACAAGAGGCTTTGAAAGTGGAGAAGGGGAAATAAAATAGTACACGGGAACTGGAGAGCAGTGAGGGCAGCCTTGGCCTCAATACACTTGTAAGTGTTTGTCTGGCAGAGAACAGGAAGAGTATTTTAAGCAGCATGCGTAGCGGTGGCAAAGGTGATGAGGGTGACTACTGAATTAGGAAAACTGGCCCAGAAACTGCAGAAGAGCTCCCACTTAGATGCAAGAGCTTCCAAAAGGAAGCTGATGTTGAAAAATGAGCTTTCAAAGATGCAAGGAAAATTGCGAGCTATCTCATGATTTATATCCAGCAACTGATTTGCAAAAGGGTGGCGTGGGAATGTTGAGGAAGACAAGTTGATTAAAATCTAATCAACAGCACTTGCACTTATGGAAGACTGACTTAGCTGGCATTTATTAAAGAACATCCTTCCAATATGTGTTTGAAACTATAACAACATCTGTGTATTTTACCCTGAGGATACAGCCTCAGAACCCAAGAACAATTCTTCTGAGAATCTATCCTAAAAGAATAACACGAGATGTCAAATGTGAAGTTGCTCCCTGAAGCCATGTTTATTATATGAAAATAAGAAAATAATTTGTGTATTCAAGAAAAAGAAAATGGCTAAGTCCTGGTTTCTAGAATTCATAAGGGGCCCACCAGGAAGTCCAAATCAGAAACATGACACTACTACTTTTATCGGTTTCTAAAACTCTTATTATTATGCAATTACCCATTTTAAAGTGATTTTTAACATACACCCAGAGATGGGCAATCATTATTTCTAAGTAGCTCCAAACATTTCTGTCACCCCAAATGGAAACCTGTGCATATGAAGTAGTTATTCCCTATCCCATTCTTCTAGTCTTTGTCAACAGTAATCAGTTGTCTCTCTCTATGACGTACATTTTCAGCACATTTCATAGAGGTGGGATCATACATATGGATCAGGGATATGTCTCATATAAAAAGTATTTGCAAGATTCATCCAGGCTGTGGTGTGTATCACTCAGCATTTCATCCATTTTTATGGTTCAATAATATTCCATTGCATGGAGAGACCATATTTTTTATTATTTTGAAAAGGATAAAACAGAATAAAACCAATCAAAACAAACCAGTGTAAAAGATACAGGACTTCAAAACATTATGAAATTAACAACAGTTACCACTATGAAACAGTGCCTTTGGATGTCTTCAAAATAGCTGTAGATAACTTCAGACATGGTAAAAATCAAACAGAACAGAATAGAAACAATAAAAACAAAACAATGAATGCAATATATTAACTAGTGTTAATTCCCTACATTTTTTTCTTTTTTGAGATTCTATATCATTTCTGTCCTTTTTTCTGTTTTGCTTTTTGAAATTAAAAAAAAACAGTGAATGCAATGAAGGACTTCAAAACAAGCACATAGTAACTCCAAACTTGCTACCAGAGTATGTCTTACTATCTTTGAAATAACTGCTACTGCCATAAGATCTGACATAATTAAATAAAACAAAAGAATAAAATCCAACCCAACAAAACAATGGAAACGATATAGGACTTTCAAAACAAGACCATAGGGAATCAACAATGGCTGCACCCTTCAGAAGGAGATCCCCCTAGATGCCACACTGTGTACTGCTATCTTCTGAACCTATGATCAGATCACTGGCCCTAGACCTGAAACAACAAAGCACCACAGGCATCCGATTGCATTTCACCGCCATAACTGTCATCACAGCCTGTGTTGCTCCAGATAAGTCAGTCACTTATGGCAGCGATGGGGGTGGGAGGAAGGTTGGTAGTTCTTGTTTGCCATGGGTTAGAAGGGGCTGGGGTCTGTCTGTTCTAGTCTGCTAGGGATCTGCCTATGGTACTGGTTTCCAGACTGGGCTTACTGGCTGGTGTGGTTTTGTTCTCTCTACCCTGGTCCATGAATGGCACTGACTCATGGGGAGAGTCTTGGGTCTGTCTCAGTCCAATGGGGTCCACACATGGTGCTGGTTCCCAGACTCAGAAAGACCATCTTTTATTTGTTAATTTGTCACTGCATCGATATGTGGATCATTTCTACCTTTTTGCTATTGTGAATACTGCTAATGCAAACAGTCTTATACTGGTTTTGTTTAAGTGTCCGTTTTTCAATTGTTTTAGGTATTTGGCTGGGAGTAAAATTACTAAATTGTCAAGTCTTTGAAAAATTGAACTTTGAATGTCCTTGGCTGGACTATATGCCTCAGTGTGGATTCCGTTCCAGCTACTACCTTAGCTTTGGTGCCCAAATCCACACACCTGCACTAAACTTCCACTGTCCCTTGACTGTATGTCTTTAGGGGATGTGGCCACAGTGCCGGTCTATGGACAGTTTCATGCTCATGGAAAAGGATTCTATAGAATATAATATATAATGACATAGGAAAACTCTGTCATTATAGGGTGAATACGATGCTCAAGTCATGGGATACAAAATACTTTTTCATCAAAACATTCTATATATGACTTGGACTTACCAATATGATTTGTACTTCTTTTTTATGGGGAAATACTCACAAAAACATTGTGGAAACCTTTCCAAACACAGGCTAGCAATTATTCCCCTTTTTCCATTCCCATAGGATTCTTATGTTAAAAGCCAATGTATAATTTTCTGTATAGCTTCCTGAATTCAAATACTACATCAGCCACTTCCAGACTAGTTTCCCTGGGCTGGTACTGACCATAGTAGATGTTGATGAATGGCTGTCCATACTAAATCCAAGTAAATCTGGTATTTCCTTGAATTTTTTTAAAAAAATTTCTGAGATAGAACTTGTAACATATGGGCTACTATTGCAGGAACAGTTGTATCTTCCTGGTCCTCTTCACCTAGAATCTGCCTCCTGGTGCCCCGGGGCCACTTCCTTAGTGACTCTCCCTCACCTAATCATTAGCAGAGTGAGCTCCTTATAGCATCTCAGTCTTTTCTTCACAGCATGTAACTCACCTTGTAATTATTCTTTTGCCCTCTTGGTGAATGTGCTTCGCTTTCCTTGACTCTTTGAGGACAAAGGCCCCATCCATGTACCTGACGCCTCACTGTGCCTGACACAAAAATAGATGCTTAACAAATACGTATTGAATGAATGAGTAGAAACCAAAAGATTGGTGCATCAGTCCTGATCTTACTTGGCTTACAATCTTGTGACACACTTTTCTAAAGCTACGGGAACACGTTTGGAGAGGAGGGTCCCCCAGCGCCTTTTCTACGCAACTCAGCACGCAGTAGCTGCAGCAATCATTCCCTTCTGTGCGCATCACTATTGACTCTTACAGGATGCAGACCACGTTCCCCATCACCCACCTAGCATAGCATAGCAGTGGCAAAGGGTGGGTCAGAGATCTACTAAGAAGCGCCTGTAGGTAGCAGCCAGCTCCCATGCTGATCTGCACTGCAAATGTCTCAAGAGAGACCAGGAGGAGGCTCTTCTGCCCAGCATCGGAGTCCCTGCCAGCAGCATGTATAACATACAGGAACAAAGCAGTCACTTCTGTTCATTTAACTACCTGGTCTTTCCTCAATGTGTGTATGTATTTCCTGTTGAGAGAAAAGCAAGAAAATATAATGTTAAAAGAGCAGAACTTGGAACCAGATGTGCTGAATCCATTAATGTATTCATTTTTTGTGCAACACGTTGGTAGCTAAAACCTGCTTTATACCTTAACACTGTGCTGTGTGCTGGAGAGTCAAAAATAAATACTTTGTCTCTTTGCCTCTTTAAAAAAAATTGGAATTAATAATGACTAGCTAGAGAAAATCCCTGAGCAGACATGTAGGAGCAATGGAGCAGATTCTCATTAAGAATTTCTGTAGCCTTCTTTCACACAGAGGAACAGGATCTCAGAGAGCACCCCTCATGATCTTTCTCCCTCATTCCTTCCTTCTGCTCCACTTTACACTAGAAACTCCCTTGGGGCCGTGCCTCCCTTCTCCTCTCTGCCCAGGCTGTCCTCAGCTTTCTGGAGGATAGCCTTCCTTCCCTGTCTCCCATCTGCCATCTCTGGCTGCTTCCTGCCAGCATTCCTCTCACCCACCCTGGCTGGCTCTGGGGCCTCTGGGCATCCTATGAGTTCTGGAACCAGGCTGCTGGCATGTAGCAGGCAGATCTGCCCATCAGAATGCCAGCCTGCTAAGTGGAGGTCACAGCACAAGTCTGTTTTGGGTGCTGCAGGCCAGGAGAGCTCTCCACCTCCGATGCATGTGAGAAAAGGGAGGGGGGTGGTGCTCGCCTTGGTGCCAGAGCTGGCCTGGCAGGTATCTCAGGGAGAAGCTGGCCAGTGCCAAGCAGCCCTGGTAAAACACCCGTTTGAGAAATGGGATTCTTCTTATGGAAGAACAGAAGGAAGATGCAGACAGCTCAAGATGGTAGTGGGGTATGGGGAATGGGAGGAATAAGTTTTGCAGGAGGGAAGAGGAGACAAAGGGAGACCCAGAGATGCTGGGGTGTGTGCCAAGAACAGAAGCGTGCTGCATCCCCAAGACTTGGCAAGGCTGACAGGCGAGGTTGGGAACAGGATGGAGAGCTGCTTGCCCCTCGTGCTCCCCACTTGATCAGAGAATGTTTGGCCTGAAAGTTCTTCCCCCTTTAAAATTCAGGAGAAGGATATGATCCTCTTTAGCCTCCTCAAGAATAAGAGACAACCGTGGAAGGTGAACTTTCCAAACATCCTTTCTGGCTGTACTGGTTAGCAAGTCACAGCTCCGTTTGCACAGATAGAAATGGTGTTGAAATTCCCGGGCCCTGGGAGACAGAGTCCACCCCTGACTCATGCTGCTGACCGGGCAGAGTCTCCAATGATTGCACAGGGTGTGTTGGGCACAGGATACTTCAGTAGCAAATAGGGACCAGGGATGTTCAGCAAAAACATCTGAATCTCTGCACATGTAAGCCACTACTCAGGGAGAGGTTAGAGAGAGATAAAAAGTGGGAGGGAAATGGTTGAAACATCGGGAAGGATGGAATGAGGACACAGGGGAGAGAGGTCAACTGGAAGTTGTTAGACTTTCAAGACTACCAGTGTGAAGAGTGAGGTTGGGGTGGGCAAACTGGGCCACAGGCCTTGAAGGAGCTGCACTCTACTCTTGGCCACGTATTCAGCATTGATCTCTGCTTCTAAATTTGATGAAATTAATGATATATGCATATGCATGTAAACCTTGTATGTATATATGTACATGTATATGCTTATGTGCAGATGCGTGTACCTATTGGCATTTGTACTTGTGTACTTTATATATGTATATAAGTATTGTACATACAGATATGTTTCCTTGTATGCTTCAGCCCAGCAGATAACAGCTTTCCCACTTTGTAGTTGTGGTAACTAGATTCAGATAAAAGGGTCACACATCTGCTCAGATGTGTATGCTTTTCTGTTACTCTGTTATGGACAAGTACAGGAAAACAAATTGTGAAGGATCCTGTTGTCTCTCACAGTGAAATACAGATGTCTAGACTGGTCTCTTACCTGCTATGGTCAGAACTCACGGGACCCAGAAATGACTGAAGACCAAGAAAAGACAGGGTGAACTATCTCTGCATATGTACAATCACCTTCCTGGTGACTCTCCAGGACACTGCAGGGGACAGCCAGCTCCCAGCCCCGACTTTGATTTCAGGAGAATGAAGCCCATGTACCCATCTTGATGCAAATACCCAGTTGTTGATCCTATTTCAGGTTCTGCACCTCTCTCCTCTCTTCCCCGGAGTTTGGGGAAGTGGGGAAACAGCAAGGTCCATGCCTTTCTAGATGTGATCCTACAAATCCAGTCTCAGAATTCTTATCTATTATCTGTGCAATGGACACTTTAGGCAGTCAACTGGAATTCTCAGGAAAAAAAATATTTTAAATGCATAAAATAAAATTGACAGGGTCACAAAGGAGATAATTCTACTAAAATACAGTTCCAAAATTTAAAACTGTGTAATAGTAATATAGGTGTATCTTTTTAACATATCAAATAACAAGATCCAGCAACAGGTCTAACAGCAACTCTAACTCTAACTGCAAGGTAGTAAAGAGTATAAATGTTGTTTCAAGATATCTCCTACAATTATGCCGTGATATTAAAAATACTTCTGATTTCCATTAGTGATAAGACCACAGGTACTGCTAATGCTACTGTGATGTGCCTACATGCATAATTGTAAAAAATGGTAAAGTTCAGTGACAGACAGGGTCATCAAACTATTTCTGTAGGTTTAAAGAAAAAAGTTTTTCCTTTCTCTGTACTCTCAGTACTAAATGCTCCCATGGCCAGATGTGTAGGAGTTTTCTCACACGCATGAATTCTCTGACAGAAGCTGGGTTTCTTACAACTTAAGTCAATGCTGGCTCTGTTCACCTGGAAACAGTGCCATATCCCACAGGTGCAGGGCTCAGTCCCATCATACTGACCCCACCTCAGACTCCAACTTCAAGTTCTGCGTTACCCACAATGATGTTCAATTTGGTTACAAATCTGAGGTTCCCATGACCTCCTTTCTGGGTCCCATAATTTGCTAGAGTGACTCACTGAACCCAGGAAGGGCCTTGTTCTTGTTTACTAAACCAGAAACTCTGTGAACACTGGAGTTGAGGGATTTCTATAGTGGCCCCATCACACAGATACAATCATGTATTAACTCAAGCTCCAGCCCTCTTCCCTTCCCAAAGGACAGGATAGGATGAAAATCCCAAGTCGTAACCGTGACTTGCTTTGCCTTGTGAGCACCCCCATCTGGGAGCCTCGTTAGGGGAGAAGATGCTCCTATCACACTGGGACTCTGGGAGTCACAATCTCTGTGTCAGGAAGCAGGTAAAAGACCAGCAGAACAAAGGTGCTCCCAGCACCCCTCCTGTTTATATAATTCCAAAGGTTTTAACAGGATTGTGACACTAAACAGTGATGAAGACTAAATGATATGTTTCTCTTCATTGTAAGCATGTTTTTACAGTGCATAATGTAGACTTGCTGCATCTGAATTATTTTTACTTTCCTGCTCCTCCCCTCCCATTCCTGCTCTCTCCTTCCCAGGTTCTCTTTCCACGTTCAGAAGGTCTATCTCCCTGTTTCCTACCACCTCTCTTTTATTTTGCTCATTAACTTATTTATACATAGAGTTTCTTATAAAAGAGATACCAAGTGATATCTAACCTTCGATGCTGACTTCCTTCACTTAGAATTATGGTCTCAAGATCTATCCACTTTCCTACAAGTGACACAAATCTGTGTCCTCATTTATGGTGGAGTAGTTCTCCATTGTGTGTGTTCTGTATTTTCCTTATCCATGCCTGAATTTAGGGGCAGATAGGTTGTTTCTATAATTTAGCAATTGTGACTTGTACTGCTATAAACATGGGTATGCATGGATTACTGTAATGTGATGACATTGAAGACTTTAATTCCTTTGGAAAGCTATCCAGAAGAGGAATATCTGGGTCAAATGGAATTTCTGCTTTTAATGTTTTCAGGGATCTCGATTTTTACAGTAGCTGTAATAATTTACATTCCCACCAACAATGTAGAAGGATTCCTTTTTTCCCACATCCTTATCATCATTTGTTTTTTCGTGTGTGTGTTCTCGATGATACCATTCTTAACTGGAATAAAATGGAATTTTGGTGATGTTTTGATTTACATTTCTCTCATGTTCAAAGATACTATATATTTTTTCACATACTAATCGACAATTTGTGGTTTTTCTTTTGAGACATGTCAATTCATTTAAACTGCCCATCTTTAGCGGGATCTTTTTTCTCATTAATAAACTATTTTATTAGTACATCTTTGTAGCAAATCATGTTTACTTTGCCTGTGGAGAACTGGTACATGTACACAATACATCTTAATTCCTCTTTCTTTCCCCTTTGCTTCTCTCCATCCAGCCATCCATCTCTTGATTCCTTTCCTTTTTTGGCATATATTTGCAATACACAGAGTTTTTGGGTCTTTTCTATTGGGAGCCTTAATTTTTTGGGTTTTTGATGTACTCTAGATATTAGTCTTCTGTAAGAGGAATAGCTTGGAAACATTTTTTTCCATTCTGCAAGTTGCCCACTCTTTTTGTTGGTTGTTTTCTTTGCTGCACAGAAGCTTTTTAATTTGATATAATTACATCTGCTGATTCTTGGTGTTATTTCTTGTGCAATCAGGGTTCTGTTCAGAAAATCATTTCCTATGCATATGTCTTCAAGAATTTTACTTAATTTTTCTTTTGGCAGATTCAATGTTTCTGTTTTTTTACGTAGGACTTTGGTACATTTCGATTTGATTTTAGTTTAGAGTGAGAGATGTGATCTAGTTTCATTCTTCTGCATACGGATAACCAGTTTGCCTAGTACCATTTGTTAAAGAGCCTATCTTTTGTTTGACACTCTTTAAGTCCTTTTGTCAAAAATCAGATGGGTGGAGAAGAATGGCGTTGTTTCTGCATCCTCAGTTTTATTGCATAAGTCAAGTCTTTGGTACCAATTTTTTGTGCCAGTATCATGCTGTTCTTATTACTCTAGCTTTATAGCATAACTTGAAATGTTGACTAGTAAGACTTCCTGCTCTGCCCTTGTTGCTCAGGATTTCTTTGGCTATTCTGGGTCTCTTCTGGTTCCATATAAATTTTGCAATTCGTTTTCTAGTTCTGTGAAGGCCAGTGTAGGTATTTTGACTGGAATTGCATGACATCTAAATGTTATTTTTGGTAATGTGGCTATTTTGATAATATTGGCACTACTTATTCAGGAACAGGTGGTGTTTTTCCATTTTCCAATGTTTGGTTCAGTCTCTTTTTAGAAAGCTATAATGTCCATGGTTAGGTTAATTCCTAGTTTGAAACGACAGTGAATGGTATTGTTTTTCTGGTTTCCATTATTGTTAGTATACAGGGACACCTGTGTGTGTGTGTGTGTGTGTGTGTG